>JAPMOR010111063.1:720569-750499 GCA_026543865.1 Argiope aurantia | reverse complement strand
AAATTTATCTTTTAAATGATACTAATGTTTTAATCTTAAAATTAAATCTCTATTTTTAATGAATTTTTAAATAAATATTTTAACTATGTTTTTCAATAATTTTTTTCTTAAAAAATAAAAATTAAGATTAAGCACCTTTCGCATTCATGGGAAAAAATTAGCTTTTTTCAAAGTGTTGCCATCACATTGATTAAAGCTCCAATTAAAAATAAATTAAATCTTTTTGGAAATGAAATCTGCAAAAATATAATTTTCGGCACGTGTCTGTAGGAAATGAAACAAATATGAAATATTATTTTTTCTAAAAAATAAATTCAAGAAATATTATTTTATGATCTTTTACACTCTCTATACAGGGTGTTTATTTAGTCCCGGACCCATTTTGATGTTTAATGACTCATAAAATAATGAAGATATAAACAAACTTATGGCATTTGTTGATGGAATAACTCATATATTTTCCTTTTCAGGTTTGAATATTTTTACTTTTGTAAATATCGTCTGCACGTGTTTTTAATTTCAGATAATTTCATTTTCCAGTCAAAATATCTGTACTTTTCTAAATATCGTCTGCTTATTAATTGCATTTTTCTCTCTTTTGTTTTTGGCAACTATTCAAATGTTATGTTTACTTTTGATGTGTTTGTTCTATGTATTACTTTTGTATGTGATGTTTTATTCGAGCGGATATTAAGGAGAATGCATACACCACAAGAGAAAGCACAGATTTTATGGTTGTCATAGAGTTAATTTCCAATCAACTAAATCACCGACTTTTAAGAGTTAATTTCCAATCACTTAAACTGACTGATTTATGAAAATTTGAATATCACTATTCAATAAAAAAAAAAGGATAATTTTGGATTTTCCATCGATCGTTTCAAAGAAAATACGCCAATCAGCGCGCGCAGGTTTCTCAAGATTAATTGGCCCAAGATTATGAAAATGTTGAGTTTTTCTAAATTTTTAACATTTAAAACTTCATAAATAAGTCTTAGTTGTTCGTGGAAAATAGAAACATTCATTCATTTATTTAAAATTTGTGTATGTCCAGAATATTTCTCAGAATATGATACCTTACTGCATTAAATTTAGACTTCATAATTTTTGAAATATATTTATAGGCCGGAACAAAATATTATTATTGATTTCATTTCAATCCTTTTGAAAGCAAAACTAAAAACTGAATTTTATGCTGAATCTCAGAAATTTTTGTTGAATTATTATTTGAGAAATTACATAAATGATGAAAAATATTTTGTAGTTAACATAAGACTTAAATACCGAGCGATTCTGTTTGCAATACTCATATTCAATAATAATAATAATTAATAAATAACAATAATGATGATAAATAAAATAAAACGCTTGGTTTTATTAAAAAAATATCTTAATATTAATCACAATTTCATCATTTACATTTTAAATTAAAGTTGTAGTTTTGCCGGAAATGTCAGTAAATTAACAAAATATATATAGTAAATTGAACGAAACGATCTAAACAGTATAAGTTTGGTATGACTATCAAAATTTGAAGATTAAAAACGTTTTGTTTGAGAATCCTTTAAGAGACCAGTTACTTAAAATATTTAATTGAAAATTGTAGCGAGCGGTAATACTGGCGAACCGGCTGGTCGCCAAAGGCGGCTAGTAGTAAATAAACGGAGTTAGATACATTTTTAAAGACTACAAATTCTTTCAAAACTTATATTGCAAAAAGCATTCACCCTATATTAAATATGTATATTTCTCTGTTTATAGGTAAAGAAAGTGCGAGTAAGGGAAATTTAATCTCGAAATTCTAATAAGTTTTAATATTTTTTATTGTTTTGTATGTGAGAAAAACATTAAAAAAAACATTGGGAATGATCCTCCAAAACTTTGGAATCTCTCATAAAGACATCTTTCTGGTATCACATCTTTCTCTGGCATGAAGATGTCATGCTAGAAGACGCCTTACATGCCATTGGAGTAGTTACAGTTACGAAATATTAACTTTTGACGAAAATTTAGCATTTTTACTGAATTTCTCGTCCATCTTTAGCTAGCTATTTGGCAAATAATCCCTGGTATGCTGATTATATTATCCAAAAATCAAATTTGTGTTTTATACAGATCTTTCTCAACTTATTGAAACAAAGAATTGCACTTGTAGTCACAAAATCTCGTTCCAAATTTGATATATTTGAATCACTGCATTTTCGAATTATTGCAATTACTTGTTTCTGAAAGTATAGACTGACAGACAATCAACTCGTAATTGAATTTAGCTTTAATTTGACAACTGTCTACACTCCAGTTATTAAATCTGTGTGCCAAATTTTATCTATTTGGTTTTTATTTTTTTGTAATTTTCGTAATAATTTATATTCGAACAGTCTGACAGACGAACTTCCTCTGAACAAATTTTACTCAACGTTTGATAAAAATCCGTAAAATTTCTGTAAGACCTTTGTAAAAGACCGTATACTGAATTCACCCGTCTAGCTGAAAGCATTTTTGGCATAGACAGACTGAGGAACATTTTCTAAATATGAGTTTTTCGAAGACAATGAGGTTCTAAAATGTGGAGATTTGACAAAATCTCGAGATCAAATTTTGACGACTACTATATTTTCTCTGTACTGCGTATATGAGAAAGTAAAAATGAGGCTATTTGACGGATTAAATATAGATCAGTAAACTATTGTTCGTTTTGTAAAATAGGATCTTATGAAACGGTTTTAAATCACTACTTAAAAATAAATTTAGAAAGTTGACAGCTCTTATTTAGAATAAAAATGATATAGGAAATCCCAACATATTCAGAGTTTCAGCACTGGTTCATAATCTGTTAAAACCAGACAAATTAATTTTGTGGATGCTGTTATTATCTGTACTAGTCTCTGCGAATCATCTATGCAGCGTTTCTCAACCTTTCAGTATTCGCGGCCCAGTTTTCAATCATAATTTTAATCGCCCCCCTCCCCGATTACAACAAAATGTTTAAAGCAGTAATGTATATTGAGTATTTTGAATTCTGTTTTTAAATTATTTTTAACTAACTGCCAACACAAGAGTAAAAGCGAGCCAACGTTGGCGAGAAACCATATTTGGAATTTTGCGAAGCGGGCGGTGAACAGATGAAACGAATGAAAGTGGGTAAAATTTAAATATTATATTTGAAATAAAACCCAAACAGATAGATAATGTTAAAAGAATATGAAAGTATAAAAATTCGTTAATGAAAATTAACCTAGACGGGGTGAACTAAATTTAGAAACTTGGAATACATTTTTTTCGAATAATAAAAGAAATAAAACAGAAGCCTGACTAAACAAAAGAGAAAGAAATAAGTAATATTTGTGGAAGGGAATCCTCACGACCGATGCCGTCTTGAGCATGCAAAGAGCAAATGTTTTCTCATAGGAAGAAGGAAAACGTTCGATAAAGCAAATTTCAATTCCAGCTAGTCTCATTCGAGTCGATCTTTCTATCGCTATTGAATCTATCGTGAATATGTATGTTATATATGTTTTCGTGTTAATTGCAATTCGCCATATTAAATATTCACGGCAGCAGATTTATGCACTCATGGATAAATTTTTAAGCGAAAGTAAGCGAGCATTAGACGATAGGCAAGCATCAACAAATACACAGACGAGCGTGGTTCCAAAAATAAAATAAAAAAAAAAATATTCTCACGAATACTTAAATTTTGGGTTTACCAGTACCGAAGTAAATGAAGAAGAAAGGCTCCCGTGTATCATTTGCTCAAAAATGTTGGTTACAGAAAGCATGAAACCTAATAAACTTAAACGACATTTGGAAACGCTTCATAGTGAGTACGTCAACAAACCCAGATAATTCTTCGAAATTAAAATCCGGCCCAATGTTCGGAATATTCCAAGGTATACAAGCACTTCTAAAACAGAAATCGTCTCAGTGCGTCTGTAGACATTGCATGATCCACAGAGAAGATTTGGCTTCGAAAGAAATGAGTCCTGGTCTGAATATTGTGTTAACTACGGTTGTAACCGTAGTAAATTATATAAAAATGAGACCCTTGAAATCAAGAATCATTTACGCACTTTGTAAAGACATGAGAATTACTATTTTATTGCGAGGCAAGATAGTTATCATTTGGGAAATTTTTGGAACGTGTTTAGGAATTAAGAGAAGAAATCGCCATTTTCCTAGAAGAAGACAGACCGGAGGCCGAGAATTTTAGCGATGGTTTATTTTGTGATGAAATTGAGCTACTTGGTAGAGATATTAGAGAAATTAAATAACTTGATTCTTCAACTCCAAGGAGCAAATATACATGTGTTGGATACGAGTGATAATGTTAATGCTTTTTGTAGAAAATTGGAATTTTGAAGCAGAAATTTAAAGCAAAAAACCCTAACAATGTTTGCAAATGTGGATGATTGTACTAAAACTAACAAGTCTGAAGAACACGTAAAAGTTGTTTTTGTAACCATTGAAAATCATTTAGCCACGCTGGCAAAGAATTTTAAAAAGTATTTTCTTGCTGACGACAAACTGATAGCAAGTTAGAAGTGGGTTAGGGATCCGTTTCATAAAACTCCCGAAGAACTCTCAATTGATGAGGGGAAAAAAATCATAGATTTCAAGACAAGTGGCGAAACTAAAAGACAATTTAGTAATAAATCACTATTTGAATTTTGGGCAGGAGTAGAGGATGATTTTTCTGCACTAAAAACAAGGGCATTTCGCATTCTATAATCATTTTCAAAGTCCTACCTTTGTGAAACTGGATTTTCTGCTGTGGCATCTTTGGAGACAAAATATGGATCTCGGCTAAATATAGTTACTGAACTGAGAGTGGCTATTTCTAATATTAAGCTTTCCTTCGAAAAACTTTGCTTTGCAAGACAGGCCCAAGGAAGACACTAATAATTATTAAATTTATTTTTAATTTAGTATGTTTTGATTAAGAAAGTTTTGATTTAGTAAGTTGTTTTACTTTAATACGTTATTAAATATGTCGAAATGTATTTTGTTTTCTATGTGTATGTGTGCTTTCCTTTCAATCAGTTAATCAATTTTCTTAATTAATATTTTCTCTTGGATATTCTCGCCCCCCCCTCTAGTGTGCTCGCTCCCTCCTAAAGGGGCGCTCCCCACAGGTTGAGAATCGCTGATCTATGAAAGTTGCATGCATCAAGTAAGTTGCATGTTATGAAAAACTTATAAAAGGCTCAAAATTTAGCAGTTTTAAATTTTTTTATTTAATTGTACGTCACAAAATTATATTTACTAAGTTTCATATTAGTCTAATATATAATGAATGAAAAGTAAAGTTCCGTGCTGAAGTTAAATGTTTTAAAAAGTTAATTGGCTGGTTAGATTGATTTATTGGTTTAAAGAAACAAATAAAAAATGAAAACATCAATGATTGAAAAAAATATTTGAATACAAAGCTGGTGAAAAGCCAAAACAAAGTAATTGATAACAGAAATCAAAATAAACGGTATATAATCAATGAATTTTTTAAACCATTGCTTATTAAATAATCTAAGCAGTTCAAGTTACGCTTATAATATCTGCAATTTTAAAAACATTATAGCGTCATGAAACTTTTAAACTTTGCCTACACAATTTCATGCAAAACTTTTTCAACTCTTTAAATGATTATTCCTATATGAATCTCGATTTGAAACAACTAAACTACATAATTGCCATTGATCTTTCATTTTTATTTCATAAACACCGGTATTTCCGAAATATAGCATATTGCGCTCACGACAATATGCGTGTTTGAGAAATAAGCGAGCTAAACCATTGTCAGTTAATTTTAGTTAATAGAATACCTCACATAAATATTTAGAAGTGCAATTCAAAACAATTATATTCGATGAACTGAACTTTAAATATTATATGGTGAGATATATGATAACACAAATTTCGAATACTTCTTCATATCAAATAATCGTTTGCAATTATAAACAAATTGCATAAATAATATCATTTGGATAATGGTTAAAAAATTTAATTACTTTATATCTTTTTAAAAGAAATGAAATAAAAAAAATTATATTTCATTATTCTATTAAAATAAGTTGGAAAAAACTTGGAAAATAAATTCAGTATTTTGCACGGAATTCTTTCAAATAAATGATGACTCGTTTAATGTTGACATTTCAATTTTTAAACTAAAGGCTTTTAATATCTACAATATAGCACATTTGAAATAATTCTCCATGTATTTGGAAAGGATTTGTATTTTTCAACTGCTAACTTTAAAATCATTGCGCTTAGCAACTTTTTTATATGTGTGATGATTTTTTTATCCATTTACATCTTATTATAGTTCATTCTTTTTAAATTTAGTAATAAATATGAACTTTAATGACATAATGAGAAAAAAAAACATATCTAGAGGAAACACTATAATGTAGGCTTAGAACTTTCCTTTCAAATTTTCACAATCCTTGCTTTTAAAAATTGAGGATTGTCGAATAGAAACTTGTAAAATGACTTTTTTTCCTTTGTTTTTATTAGCTACAAGTTAAACTATAACGCATGCTTTCTATTCGAAAATTTTGTTCACAATATAAACAGAGAGTATTGAAAGTGTTTTACACAATGCACAATATAGATTAACATGTAATTTTTCGTTAAATTACAAGAACAAATAACCTTATGAAAATATCGTAGTGTTACGAAATGAGCCTTATAATAATTGATTACTAATTACTGATTGATATTGAATTACTAAAAATTGATTGATATAAAAAACTAAGATAAGAAATGTCAAGAAATTCCAGCTAGATAAATTCACTACTAGAGTACTACTATCATATATAAACATTAAACATTGAATTAGTAAATGATTATAATTATTAAGAAAGAAAAGGATACAATCATGTGAAATAAAAAAACTTCAATAACTATTTCATGAAAGCATAAATTTTACAAACTTTACCATTGTGTAATGAAAATTTGAAAGCATTCATCACTATTACTGCCAAATGTAACAGTAATAGGTATTACATAGAACAAACTTATCATCTTACATATCTGTAAAGGATACTCAGTCCACTGTTTATCCTTGAACTATTTATACATCATAATTGATAGTTTCTCAATTATTTGGTACACAGTTATGGTCTTTTCGAATGAAAGTGAAAGTACTCCCAAGGGTATGAAAATGATGCCCGAAATCTAACTCTATTGATCCTTTTGTAAACATTTTACTTAAAAAATATGGGTCTCATTCTCAAGCTAACCATTCTCAGCCCAACATCGTTCGTCTCCATTACCGGGAAGTTTTGCAGTAATAGAGTTTGTGCTGAACACGTGTAATCGTCTTACATAGTGAAAACAACGCTCCTATTTGGGGGATCGAAAAGCTTGTACCATCAGTACTTATCGTTATCAGCATCTGTGTGTGGCCGAATGTTCTAACCACCCCTGTCCCTCCCATTCTAACAACCTTCTATACACGACCTTCCAAGCTAGAAATTTCCATCATAGTATCATCATCATCATGCCGGCCTATATTACGCTTTCTAAGCGAATACAAATTAATTTAGGATACCGGAGGGTAAGTTTGTAATACACGTAGCCAAAGGAAGGCTTCAACATCATTTTTCTTCGGCTTCATTCTTTATTTTTATAACACTGGGTAATTTTTAGGCATCGGGCGGACATCAGATTACCATGTTTCAATCCATTACGATCTCTTGGAGATAGCATTCTCTTTTCAGCTGCTTAATGTTGGTGGCTAATGGTTTTCGGCCAGAAAGATGATGTTTTGTCCCGTGACTTACATCATTAATAATCGAGTGACTTAAAAATTGGCACCGTCTTTTTATTCAGTGGTGTCAACGCTGCGGTAGGTGTAGCGCCGGGGGTCGTTTTCAGTTTAATTTGCCCTTTCCCGTACCCACCAATCCGTCACTTCCGGTTCTACCGGTGTCATAATTAATCATAAAATTTTGTACCGTCTGACACTTTGGACTGAAGTAATTGCGGGTTTTTATCGGCTTTTTTGAGGTCTATAAACGCGCTAATCGTGTGGATTTCTTACAACACTTCGTTTGACCGGCGATCTTGACGACGTTTTGGTTAAAAAAAGCACCGAAAAAGGCACGAACTCCTGTTAGGGGAAAAACACGCTCTGAGAATCTTCTCGTTTAATTACACGCAGAAAATCAAGAAGCTGGAATTAAGAAAAACGAAAGAACAAAAAGTAAAGGAAGCAAGAGTCGGGGTGTGAGGGTATGTTCGTGGAACAAATTGGAACATGGCAAGAGGCGCGTTCTGAAGAGAATAAAAAAAAGTCCATTTACATTTATACAACAAGAGTGTTTTGGGGTGGTTGGCGGGTGAGGAGGTAGACCACTAATACTACTAGAACTTTTTCTTTGCCGCAAATGAACATGGTCACGAATGTATGAAAATGAATGTTGAAAACGTCTATTACGAATGTGGAATGTGCTAAGACTGTTACCATTAGCTTAATGCGAAAGGTTGCTGATAGGTAAAGTATGTAAATATGCATTGTTTCCATTTATAAAAATAGATGCTTCGTATCTCAAAAACAGAAAATTGCAAACATTTATTTCGAATTCGGTTCTATAAAAGATTACCTGTCAATGGTGATTTAAAAATCTGTGTGTGGTCTTGTCTGATGACACGCATGCATACAAAGTAAAATTTTTATACTAAGTAACATTTCTCGCCACGACGAGATTGAAACAATATTTTAGTCTTATTTTAAGGTATTTTTATTTGACTAGTCATGTTTGAGATTAGTTTCATTTGAATTTAGGATTATTTTGTTAGATTTTAGGCTAATTTGTATATTTAGGCTACTTTATTGCTTACTTCCTAATAATCTTTACAGAGAATCATACATATAAATTGCTTCATAGTGTAATATAGAATACTGATACTTGTGTATTAATTGCAAGTCATGAACGAGCAATAGTTACGAAAATATAGATCTCTGGTGTAAACCTACGCTTATACTGATTCTGGCATGCGAAGTTTGGCGATTAATCGCTGTATGTGATTAATATACAAGTACTAGAAAGATGGTAAAATTCTTTATGGATTCAAAGATCTATATCAAAATTTGATATAGATCTATGTTTTAGATGCTAAATTTCAGTATCGATACAGGATATGTACAGTAAGTTGTGTAATATTCTCTTGAATTTGAGTAGCGGGAAATAGGCATTCTTTTGAAATTTTATAGAGACCTACTAACTTGGCATAAAAATCAATATACCAAATTTCTTCCGTGTGGTTAAAAACCTTTTTGAGCTATCATAATTACAGACAGATAGATAATAATTGCAGAAATTGATTTTTTGGGACTTCGGCAGTTTTGAAACATGAAAAAATTCATCGAAATCACGAGGTGTTTTTTTTTTTTTTTGTATACTTTGTATATGAAAAAGTAAAAGTGTCAACACTGTATTTAGTAAACGAAATTCCACTACGAAATTGCGATGTTTCACCATATTTTTAACCTGTCATTTAATAGCACTCCATGCCTTGCCGACGTCATTGTGGCATCTTTTTCTTTTCATATTTTAGGCCAACCACTTTTGGCTAGTCACGAGCCAGTTTTTCTAAAGTAGGCGAAAAGCTCTCTTCACCCTCATCAAGGCATCTTCAAGGCATAAATTCCAGGTATATATTCGCCACCCGAGTGAAGATATTCAGATGAATTAAATATTCTTCTGTTGCACACCACGCAAAAACTTAAATTTCACCATTGACATTAAGTTTACCAGTTTTATCACGGAGCGGCCGGAATTCCGAGACATGGAATGATTCTGTTCACCCCTTCTTGGATTCCCCTCTGCCTGAAAATCTGTTTTGGAATCTCTTTGTCTGTTTGCCTGTAAACATGATAAATAAAACCACAGGAAACCAGATGAATGGAATTTGGTATCTATAAATTTATAATCTGTTTTCTTTTGTGCCTGTGAACATAATAATATTGCTAGTCAGTTATGTGAAATTTAGCCTACGCTTTCATTACTAAATATAAATCTATGTCAAATATGGGATGAAATGCATCTAAGGATTGACCGTCGGTTTTGTGTATGCTAATGTGATAAATATTGTATAATATGTGGATAAATATTGTGTATGCTAATGTGAAAATATGGCAAATCAAATGGAATTTTAATACATAATCTTTATAGAAATATAAATCTTGATTCTCGATCTTGAAGATTGCAGATCTAATTTAGAAGAAAGGGTGAAAGGAATTCCTCTCTCTCTCTCTCTTTGAATGTGTGTGTTAGAGAGAGAGAGAGAGAGTTTGTAGTATCTGTATGAGCTATATTGTATTATCTATTTGAACACAATAACTCAAAAACGTAAAGAGATAACTAGATAAATTAAATCTGGATCTTGAATATTACATCCAAATTGCGGATGAATATCACGGTTAAACTAAATATAAAGAAATATGTTTGAACCTCATATGCATGTCTATCTACTATATACCAAATCTTAAATCAATAATCCATTTTTCCTAAATGTAGAAGAAAATCAAACTGATTGATTGATTGCTAATTATTGCGGTTTCTTGATTACTTTATCTTGATTTTTTGGGGAGGAGGAGGGAAAATAACTTAGGAAATTATAATCCGTCGAAAAATTGCTTTATGCTATTTTAAATATAATAAAAATGATATCGATTAAATACTATAAATTATGTTTTATGCTTTTTCCATTGATTTCAGCAATCTTTCTTCCTTTTAATTTTTTATGACGACCTCCATAAGTTACTTCAGTATGTGTTTTTGTGATTTGCACTAGGTATAGAAGCATGAATCTATTAATGTTTATTTTGCTAAAAATATACTAAAATAGAGCTAAATTTTATTTTTATGTTTACAAGGTGTTCCAAAAATTTTTTTGAAAAAAAGCTCCGTCACAAAAACATCAGTAGCTTTCAAGAATTAATAGAACGAAAAAAGTTATTCAAAAATTAACTTCTGAAATGCTTCAAAATTTGTTTCGCTATACAAAATAGTAGTTTTGAAACCTGCAGAGGAATATGTAGAATGTTTTCGAAAGAATTTGATAAAAAATTTTTTTAAATGTTACTTTTTTATTACCGTTTTTTTTAAATCTTTTTTGTAAGTATGATAAAAATAAATATAGCTGATTATTTTAAATGCCTGATTTCTCAAAAATAAGTCCTAAGATAAAGGAATAATCTTAATATATTTTAGATATAGAACATTTTGTAAATGAGACAACTGTGTCATTGTATTACGGATAAAAAAATACTTAATATCGTTAACATAATTGATTCAAATTTTAATATAATTGTTAATGGTGATCCTCCAAATTTCCTTAACGTAAATTTCAGAATTATTGATTTATCATTTTCACATACTGAAAGGCAGACAAATACAAATATAATTACAAAAATATTCTTTTCGGTCTCAGAAAATATTCTTTCTCAGTCTCTTTATTTTTTTCGGTCTCTCATATCTTAAACATTGAAAATCATGGAACTTTAGAACTTGAATTTTTTAATAGCGTTAGCGATTTGCGTTTGTACAAGAAAGAGAAAATAAATAAACATAAAGACAACAGCTATTTAACATGTATAAAGATGGTTTCGATAGCTAGATAGTCATTTACATTTTTATAACCACATATTCAATCAAACGATCAAAAATCATCATTGTTTCAATTTTTTATTTGGAACGACCATGATTAGAAACGAGTTTCATCGGTTCTTATAGAAGTGCTTCAAATCCAAATATTTTGCATGTGCATTGTAAGCATGCTTTCACACACTGATTTCTAGGTAATAATTAAAATAAATTTCTAACAATTGATTAATTGATTAATTAAAAATTGTAAGAATTAATAAATACATTATACATATCCTGATTAATATATACTCATAAAAACTTTTTAATGCCATCTCTAACACCATTTGCCAATTAAAGAGGTAAAGAACTTAAAAATTATTTACTATGTAGTGTAGTGTTAAGCTCACAATCTTAAAGGAGATGAAAACAATGAAATACAAATAGAATCTTTCATTAACCTTATTTTTAAATTTAAAAAATGAAGGAAGATAAGAAATTAAGAATATTATAAGAAAGGAAGAAATGAAGTATTTATTGCCTAAAATAAGAGTATAACTAATGCGAACATATTCTAGTAGAATGTAGAACAATAAACGTGCATGTAAAATATGATAAAATATGAATTCAATTTTTGTTGTTGTTTCTTATGGCACTTGCCACGGACAAGCCAACTGTTCGAAGACAGCTGATATTAGAATTTTTAATCTTATAAATCAAAAATCTTAATAAAAAGCAATTTTTTTCAAAATGAAATTTTATATAATTGTTTGGAATCGGAATGTTAACTTCAATATATCATCTGGAATTGACAAGGAGATTTGCGCGCGAAGTTGCAACACCAGGATGATCTCGTTCGGTTGTTTAATAAAAGATCGATTTTTTCCATCAGATGCCTGGAAAATCTATGGGGATTTCGTTGCGTCAATTTTGGCATTTTGGCGAGCATATTAAAGGCTGCAATATATATAATCAAAAGACTTCAGGTTAAAATAAAAATTGTAAAAGCGTAAAGGGCAGAAAACTATAGGATAAGAATATAAAATGACAATGAATATATTAAAAAAATTTAATCTTTCACTTTATAAAAATTAAAATGTATGCTAAATGTGATTACGATTCTATTTTACTTAAAGGGTTTCTATCGCACGATTTCATTATTTCTTTTACCTGAATTTTTTTTATTTAAAATGTATTTCTCCATTTTATGTGCAGCAAAACCCTTTTTTTTTATTTATATTCTTCATATCTCATTGAAATAAACCGATTTTTCTGCTTGACTTCAAAAGATTTACTTTTATTTTTTCATTTACATTATTTCATAAAATGAACTGATTTTCCCTTGTTCAATTTCTTTTCCTCCCATTTTTATAAGTCAACCATCTAACTCTCCGACCCTCCCGAAGGCACAAGGATTTAAACCATAGAACTGAATGACCGGACCGCCGCTACAGCAATTGGTGGGAACTGTAGTTGAGTCCCAAGGGCTATCACCGGCCACGGTACAACCCTTCCCGTAGGAAGTACGTCCCGTCATCGATGAGAGGAGTTAGATCCTCCACCTATTAGTGTTCCCTCCAGGTTGGCGAGATCCAACCACCATACCGGAAGCATCTCATCCTCATTTCGAGGTGCCCCGGGGGGGTTCTCCCATTTTTATAAATCCGATTTGGTTATATTTATATCTTGTTAATGTTTACCATGTCTTCTTTTTATTTTCTCGAATACGAAATATGAAAAAAGCATTGCAATCGTCAAAAAATTCATATGCATGATTTTGACGAATCTCTAGATTTCTGAGCTCCCTCAGTCGGGAAAAAAAACCCTTTTTGACTTTATGTCCGCTTGTCTTTGAATACGATAATTCAAAAACACTTTGTACTAGAAGCTTGAAATCTGGTATGTGGACTTTAGACCAAAATCTATAGATTTATTACAAATTTTGAGCGAAATCAATTCCGAGAAAGTCTGCCTGACTGGCTATTCGAGTACAAGTGAACTCAATAATTAAAAAAAAAAAAACCTAAAGAACTTGAAATACAAAATTTGTCATATAAATCTAGTGTTTAAAATAAAGATTCTTATGAAATTTTGTATCAAATCTGTCCAAGGGTTGATCATCTGTCGGTCTGTACTTTTGCTTGTATATAAACTAAATAATTTAAATCAATGAAATTCGGTATGTGATCTTATGATTACAAATGTATTTCCGTGTCAAATTTTGGTTCCAGTTAGACTGAAAAAAGATGCCAAAATACATATTTGTGCGATAAATTCAATTAAAATGCTAGATTTACGCCAATGATCTATATTTCGTAACTATTTTTCGGCAATGCCATGCAAGGCATTAACGGTCTTGATCAAGGTCGACAATTTTATGGGAGGGGAAGGGTGATAAGACTTTTATTGGAGAATATGCGAGAAAGTTTTGGGTAGACACGGTTCAGGGGTTGCTTTTTTTTTCTGGCCGGAACGAATTACAAGATAATAATACTGTCGTTTGTCTTAAAATGTTGTTTTCAGGTAAATTTTATCGTAACAAATAAAAATTAAAAATTTTACTTTACAAACAGCATGCAAATTTTAAGTATTGTATTTATTTATTTAATTTACACACTTGTCAAATATAATTGATTTATTTGAAATCTCCCTCACGTGAAAAATATAACAGCAAACTGTCTAATTCTGTAAGGTCATATCCTTTTTCCTCCTGCAAAATCCACATTGCATTCCATTAGAATTGAATCACATGATCCACTTGGAGTGTATCACTTGAAGAGTGAATAATACATAAGCGCTTGCTTTTCATTTCTATGATTCTTGTCGGAGCGTTTACATTCCTTGCCCTATTGCTGAGCTCTATTAATTATATAATAATATTGTCAAAATAAATAATAATATATATTTTTTTTTCAAATGAGATATTCTTGTTTTTTTTTTTTCATCTTGCAATCTGCAAACTTTAAGTTGTAAATCAGACACTCCTCTACTTTATACTGCATTGTTGTAAATATGCAAAACAATGTGCTTACTTATTATTGTATTATCACATCAGTACAAATTTCCTTCTTATACCACATGCATGATATTATTTCGATTTCCTTATTAGATTCAAATTTTTCCTTTTTAATTATTAAAAGGAGACATATTTTTAAATTGTTCAAAATATTTCACTTGAATGTACAACTTAAGAATGTGCACTTTTTTTTTGCTGAAAATTCTTACCTTAAGAATGAGATAAGAACATTTAAGTATTTATTGATAACTGTATTTCCTTCTTGACTTTTTGTTTCATTTTTCCCCTTGCGATTACTGGGATTAGCAGATGGTCCGATGCTTCCTATTCCATTTATTACACAGCAGTCGTAAGGTCTTTTTTTCCTTCTGATAAGTGGGACGCCACTGGTAGAAACATTGGAAATTGGTCACCCAAAGGCACGTGTTCGCCACTTATCAATGTATTAACCAAACTTTTAGTTTAGTGACATTTTGCACGCTCACAAAAAAAAAACCGGTTCTAAAAGTGCTCTCATGTAAACAACATTTAAAAGCTACGAGCTGCAAAGTGCTCGAGCAGGCTGTAATTTCCGATATTACTGTCGAATGATTCGCTGCCTAATCTAAATTGCGCACTATCCCATCAAAAAGGCGACTTCGCATCTACCTTTTAAAAGGAAAAGCATTCTCACGGCAATTAAGCCAAGAAAAAAAAAAGGAAATAGTGGCCATCTTTTTATTTCTATGAATCAACCGCGCTCCAATTTCTTACGATGTAAACCACGTAGTTGACACAGGTGATAGGCGAACATGGAATGATAAGAAATTTCCTACTTACAAAAACATGACGGTTGGGCTTTATGCAGGCGAATTAGGATTCTGATGACGCCACCAGACCAGAATACCAATTGAGCATCGACCAAAAAGTAGTGCCTTTCCCCGAGCTAATAAATATCGGTTCCTCCACGTCTTAGAGACATTACCCCAGGTTGGTTAGACTGAAAGAATCGACAATGTTTATCTATCGTTCGCCCAAAAGGAATTCCTGCCCTATCCTTCGCACTTAGATGGGAGACTCGGAGATAGCAAGGTCCGGGCAGATGTCGAACAGGTCTTTAAGCCGGCGGTTTTGGTTTTTCTGGTCAAAAAAATACAACCAAAAGAAAATCTGTGATATGTGCGCTCAAAAGACTCTCATTTATAATGAAAACAAGACTCCCAAGCTTTCGTGCCACGATATGATTTTGATTGTGGAAAATATTTAACGATTAGAAGTTGTTGCGTGACATCCAGTAATTTAATATTTTCTTAGTGGAACGTGTGGTGGAACTCGTTTGAAAAAGAAGTCTTTCCATTACAGAAAAAAAAATAGCAGAAATTATGTGCTTATTCATTGTTATTGGCGACGGTTATTCCCTGGATGTAACGAAACGGTAGTTGTTTTCAGCGCCTGAAAATGTATTAAAATAGCTTCGGTGTGGCTCTGCTAAGCCGAGGGCAATCAAATAGTTCTTAAATCGATTGCTGTTAAGTAGGGGGTTTGACGGTGATCATATGTATCCATCAACTAGAACTGCAATTTGCATTTTTAGAGATTTCATTTATATCTATTGACGAATCCAAATTTACTTTCAACACGCAACCTTATTAGTTCATGGTAAAGTTACGTTTCTTAAGATTAACACTGACTTTTTTGTTCTTCAGATTTGACTTTTAATTCTTAATAGTTTATTTTTGGTACAGCTATGCTTAAAGATTAAATGAAAATTGGAAAACTTATATATTATAAGGAAAATCTTTAATGATTTTACTTGATATTTCTAAGATATTCATATGAGTTAAGATCTAACGAAACTGCTGTAATTCAAATTACATATATTCTCTCTAATTCACTGCTATAATCTATTTTTATTATAAAATTTTTCATAAAATCATGAATTATTTAAATTTTTATTTACATGCAAGACTTCAAAATATTTATATGCATTTCTATTATAGTGTAGAATCTTGATTATATGAAATAATTGAGATGGGATTTTTATATGGTTACAGCAAAAGAATTAAAAAAAATATTAATTCGCAAACGATTTTTGTTTAAAAAAAGAAGACTTTTGTGTACGGTGGCGCAATGACATTATGATAAGGGGGAGGAGGGAAGGCACAGACGCCACTGTACTAATTTTAAGGAGCGCCATAAAGGCAAAACATTTATGCATTTACGCATTTTTTTTCAAATTAAAAATGACAAAGGGGCAAAAAAAAATTATTATACCATGCTTCGAGAATTTTCACTAAACCATTGAATTCAGTTGAGGGGGAAGAACGAATTTCAAATTCCCAACACACTGGGGAAGTTTATTGTGTTCACAGACAAACAGACATAATTTCGAGAGCGTGTTTAAAGGACTTAGTCAGGCTAAAACGTGGAGATACATCAAAACATTATATTCGAATTATTTGAGTATTATAGTACTTTCTTTCTGAGTACTTTGTGTACACTCATGATGTACATTTCATTCTTTTTTCAAGAAAGTAAAAAGAATGAAATGTACATCAAAGAATTCCTGATTTTGTATTTGCATATTCTTTACCTTATATAATCAGTCTGAACTTAGTATTTCACCAAAACCAAGAATCAGCAGTACAAAAGAAGCTGAAAGGGAGTTTTGTATTGAGATAATTATGAAACGTGATGATTTTGACTAATTTCTGTACCAAACCGGCTGATTCGCCTTGTTAAAGAAAATCTGCTTCAGGCTTTCTTAATCTTTGTCTTTGTTAACAAGCTGTTATTACAGCCAACAAACTGACGCCACACCTACTTTAATAAAAGGCATTAATTTTAATGGCGTCTTTCTTGTCACAACCGTCATAAAGAAACAGATAATTATGGATGATTATCTTCTAACATGATTTCTTTAATATCTTTCATTAATCTACCCTTGAAATTTGATAAACAAAGCAATAAATATACAATAAACTTTTTTTTTATTTTCTGGTATTCGTGATATAAAAACAGAAAGCATTGTAGTTATCAAAATAAAAATCGAATTAAGAATTTGTCAAATCTCCCCGTTTCAGATCTTTCCGAATCAGAAAAACTCATATTTGGAATTACGTCTATCTGTCTGTTTGTGAACACGATAACTCGAAAAAGCTTTAAACTAGATTGATGAAATCTGTTATAAAGTCTTTACTCCAAATAGATTTCTACAGTTCTTCGAACAAAATTAATTCTCTGAAAGTCTTTCTCTCCAGTGCATGTGAAACAATAACTTCAAAATTAAGAGAGCTCGGTTTGGTAAATTTAGCAACTAAAGCAATTTGAATCAGGTCAACTAAATCAGACCAGATTGAATCAACTAAAGCGATATGCATCAAATTTTGAACCAATTCCGTCAAGAGGTTGACAGTCTATTCATCTATATATATTAGCATACATTTAACCACCAGAACTCAAAAATAATTGTGATCTATATTCAGTACGCAATCTTTCTGCTAAAATTGTTGTTCTGTTCCAATTTTGCTTTCAATCGTCAAAAAAAAAATGGCATTCAAAATGTATTTTCTCAGTTTTTTTAGCGTATTAAAAACATAAAAGCTCGTATGCTTTACTCTGAAAATAAAAATATGAACATTTGTGGAGTTCATGACTTTTTCAAAGTCAACAATTTTTATGCGAGGAGAGGAAAAGATGACACATTTATTTAGCAGAATGTTTCAAAGTTTCGTGGAGATCATTCCAACTGGTTTTAATATTTAAAAAAAAACATTTTTAAACGTGGTGGTAATTATTTGCCTAGTCTGAGTTCATTTATATAATGATAAAAGAATATTCAGAGCAAGATTATATGATGTTTATAATTTATATGATAACTGTTAGCTCATCATGTAAAATATGCACATTGATAATTACAGCCCATTTAAAAAGTAATTAAAAAAGGATTTCACAAAAATTTAAAAGGCATTCGAACGTCTGATCTAAAAAAAACATAGCATGCTAAAATTTTAGGCCTGATTTGTCTATCTTTATATTATTTTTAAAAATATATTCTCTCTTAATTACACGCAGTGATTATAACTGCATATGATTGTAACATGAACGAAAGTAATTAAACATTTAAGTTATAAATTAAGTACTCTTGACTACAAATTTTTTTAAGAGCTATTGAATAAATATCTATACTATACTATCTTTTTATTTATCATAGATTTATGCATTTAGCTATTTATTTTCCAAGTTTCACAACCAAATATTTTTTTGACCAAAACTGGAATTTCATTCCTTTTTTTTATGTCTGATTGAAAAAATATTTTAAATTTAAGAGGTAATCCTTTATAAAATCATTCGATTACAAATTTAAATTTATTTATTTGAATTTCATTCCATGTAGTTTATTCTACATAAACAAAATTGAGTTTTTTTGTTTTTGTTACGGGTTGTATATATGTTTTTGCAAATTTTTGTTGAAAGCTGATGTCATGTCTAAATTAATTCGTTACTGATTAATTTATTTCTTAAGCTATACATATTTTTACATTCTTCATCAAAAGATTAAAGACTAAGATTAAATTTTTCGAAATTGCCTGATACAGTAATAAGAAAAAATTATACTTTTCTATTAAATTTTAATAAAGTGAAGGTAAATACACTAAAATTTGGCACAAACACAAAATCTGTATTAACTAGAAAAATATTTGGCTTATTGCAGCGGAATTTGGCACAGATCGATATCACTATAGGGAAACTCATATATAGAAACAAGACAATATAGAAAAGAGTGGAATTGTTATTTAAGATATATATATATATAAACAATCAAATCAGAATGCATTATATCACGTATGGTCACTGTGCGCTGCTATTCAAGCCTCACTCACAATGGGCCGTTATATCGTTAAAGAGATTGGCAAGAAATGCATGCGGAAATAAATTTCATTCTTTTAAAATCAAGGCTTTTTACTCCTAAAGGATCCTAGAAGGGAATGTGACATCATTGAATAGTTCTTCCAAGAGCATCCCAAATATGATTTTATAGGATTAAGATTTCGGGTACTAGTTATCTCATCTAACATCTATCCTTTTCTTCAACAAAATCATCAACATTCTGAGCTCTGCATAGGCTCGCATTATCATCAATAAGAGTAAGTTCGGGTCTATAGTAATCCAAAAAAAAACAACATCAAGATTTTCTTCTGCCACCAATATAGTCGATTTCCCTCATGTTGGAGAGCACGCTCCAAAATCTTTACAGATAAAGATTTGTCGAGCAACACCCTGTTCTTGATTCATCAAAAAAGAATACGCTTCCACGACAAACGGACACTCCTAAGTAAGGCACTTAGAGGAAGACTCTGTGCGGGAAGCCGGACTTGAAGAATCTTTTATACAAGATGTATGTTTGCTTGTACTTGATGTACTGTTTGCTTAGAAATCCTTTCTCCAGACACAGCAACAAGGTCACCAGAAATATCTGTGGCTTTAGTTTGCCTATGTAGGTGTCGTCTTCTTGGAAGACCTCTACCAGGTCTTGTGATGATAGTTTGGAATTGGTTCACAACATGGATACCACTTTTGATGCCACTTGTAACTATCGAACCACCACCTGACTTCAAGTCTGCTGACAGTTTGCAATCTCTGATCGAAACAATTATGAGAATTCTTTCTTGCCTAAACCAGTCAAATTTATGGGTTTTAACACAATAATCCAACAAATGCAGCAAAAATCTCAGATACTCAGAATGTCAAATTTCATACTCTGTAACAAAAGTTACGCTAAACCACATTTATTCAAAACTGAATACTAACGTTGTGCTCCAGTTTTTCAAAATGTATACAATACAAATTTTTATCAATTTTACTGGTAGCAATTTTGAATTATTTTTTATTTTTTCTTGCATTATATACACTTCCGTCATCTTCCCATTATTTTCATTTTTAGAAATACTTTAGTCATTCGTTTTCCTCACATTCTGAAATGCATTTAGCATAAGACTTTAGATTTCTTATAACAATTAGTTTTCTCTCTCCAAGATGCTCAGAATATGGAAAATTTAATTCTAAACTCCAGAGTTTAATAATATTTTTTTTTCATATATCACCAAAATTTTAGTTCTAAGTAAATTGGACAAAGCCAAATTGTTCACCAACGTTTGCATATTATTGTTGTACACAAAATTAATGAACGATTAGAACCCACCCCACGAATATGCAGGGTGGAAATTTCGGGAAAGAAAGAAACCTGTTCAGGTATCGTGTTCGGCATCTGACTATGGTTCAAATCACGCAATGATCGGCGATCATCGCCTCCAACAACCCATGGAAAAGCTTTGAAACTGGATGCTAATCTGTTAAATCAAATCAATTGAAGATCATCTTTGAAGAGACAAATCGAAATTCACAGATGAACATGCAAATTAATCTTTATAGATATTTTTTGATCGGATTTAGTGTTAGTATAACAGGTTGTTAACCAGGGTGTGTTGCCCTTTATCTTGCGTTAAGAGCATATGAATAACTTATAGTTAGGTTTCTTTTTTTAAGTGTGTATGTCTTCTTTTTGTGGATATATTTGTGGTAGAGCAATGTCTAGGAAATATATACGGAATCATTGATTAATTATCTCTTTTTTATTTAATTATATATTAATAACTGAGACAAAACTGTTGAAATATATCTTTATATAAAAAATTCCGGTTGAAATCCTTTTCAAATATTCATGTCAGTCAATGTGTATGTGAAAAAGATAATTCTAAAGCATAGCAAACTTGACAGATGAAATTTGGTGTGAAATTTCATAATTAATTTGCAGATTGGTATCAAACTTTTAAACCAATCAAAATTCAGAAAGAAGCCTAAGATATATATTCATTTTTTTTTTCATTGTAAAACCCGGGTAAAAGCAAAATCGCTGCAGATGGTTTAAGTATATTCAAAAATTGAGAGGCAAACTCTCCTAATGGCTCTCTGCGTTAGTGTACTTAAGATATCTAGAAAATGCCGTAGAAACTAGTTTTGATTTCAAATAAATGAAGACAAATTGAAATAATGTAATAACAAATAAATAAAAACAAGAGAGAAATTAATGTACGAAAAGGTTTTGGGTTAAATAAAAATTTTAACAATTTAACATCTTAAAAAATTTTCTATACTGCTTTGAAAAACGTATATAAATTATGTACGATTTCCCGTCGAAAATGAAATTCGAAATATTACAATACAGTAATAAGTTTCTTATTTAACAGATAAAAACCCAAGTATTTTAAACTTGCTTAAAATTATATTCGATATACACACTCTTTCATAACTTCAAAAAGTAATTAGGAACATCTAGGAAATTAAAACTCGTTACCAATATGAAAAACATTTAATCCTTCGCTGTTAAGATATTTTTTTTATTGGCGATATGCCCTTAAATGAGCGCGCGCGTGTGTGTGTGTGCTTTTTTTTTTAAAATATCGATTAGTAGCAAGAAAACTTTTGCTCAAATGCAATGAATTCACTTATAATTCTAATCTCATAAGTATCTTTTTACAAAAGAAGTAAGTTATCGTAAACTTTGTATATTTTTATCTTATTTTCTTCATCTCGATTGAATTTTAGCAAGGGTAAATTCTTATAGCTAGACTAAAAACAACAAAAGATAATCACTTGAAAAAATGATAAAATACAGCATCAGATAAAAATCCGCATTAGGTTCTGGTTTTTCTTTTGGTCCTGTGTAGAAGATCCAAAAACAGATATTAACTTTATTGCTTACTATAACTTACCTACGGCGAAAAAACATACAATAATTAGAAACAAAATATATTAAATGCAGAACAATGTAAAGAAAAAATTCGCGATCTTATAAGCACTAAATCTGGATGATGTATATTTTAATAAATGGAGAAATGATTAATGAGAAATGAAAGGAAAAAATTAAGAACTAGTGAGAGTGGTCTAATGAAGTTGTTATTTCAGAGAACGTTTTACATGACATTGGCTTAGAATAGTTACAAAATATAAACCTTTAGCATCATTATTGGATATATCATATAATCCTTGACAAAAATTGTAGTGATTAATCTATGGCATGCGGTTAATAGTATCTGAAAATTGAATTTGTGTTTTAGACGCTGTTCTCCAAACCGAATGCAACAAAAATTTGACACAAAATTACACTTGTAGCCACAAAATCTCATACTAAATTTGATATATTTAAACCATTGTGGTTTTGAGTATATATTTACTTGTTTCTGAAAGTACAGACCGGCAGACGGTCATCCACTTGTTGAATTTGGCTCACAATTTGATAAGCGTTAAATCTGTGAACCGAATTTCATTCATCTAGATTTTTTCGTTTTGTAATTATCGTGTTAGATTATATTCAAACAGATGGATAGACATATTTCCTCCAAATGGATTTATTTTGTTCAAAATATGATAGAAATCTATACATTTGATGTATATCGTATGCGAAATTTAGCTCAAAACGTTTCTTGAATTATCTTTGTCAGAAACAAATAGATAAGACATTTTCAAAAAAAAGTGTTTTTCAAACTCAGAGAGTTCTAAAACGCGTATTCGTCAAAATCTCGAGTTCAAATTTTTTGATGATTACTATACTTTCTCTATACATCGCATACGAGAAATTAAAAATAACAGTCAGTTAAAGTGAGCATTTTTTTAACCTAAAATCTATTTATGTTTGCTTAGTTAAAATTTAAGTGATAATAATCATTATTTTTAGCTCAAATATATCATTTACAAAATCATAAATAATATGAATCGCAACTATTATTGAATTATGCGTATACTAGTAGCTGTTCGTCCAGCATTCATTTTTTTTGCAAACGTTTTTTATTATTATCTCTATTTTGACATTTCTATGACCACTATTTTCCCTCTATATGCTCTAATGGGCAATGTCGTATTATATTTTCTTTAGAAGAAATATGTTCTCTAAATGTTCCCCAGATTCCAGAATTTTTTGCTTAAAGCAAATGACATCATCATCAATGTATTTATATGCAGTTCGATCAACAAATAAAGAACTTTCAAAGCAGTCAAAGGACATATCATCATATGGTATGGTAAGATGCTAATGATAAAATTTCAAATAATACCCTTTACTTTGCGAGGGCAAATGATGTGCTAAAGCATTACACTTAACGTATTGTATCGCAATAATAATGGAAATGATAAAGTGTCGGTTCCTTTTTCCATTTTGAGATGATGATAAATAAATATTATCATCTGCATTTTCTTTATCAAAGATTCCATCTGCAAAATAATAGAAGGTTAGTTCTATAACTCGGCAATTAAGTGAAATATTTCATTCTTACAATGCGAGAGAAATCAATTTGATAAAATGATATGCAAAACTTTCATGGCATATTTTATGAAACATTTAGCATATCTATCTAACCGGGCTGCCATCCTTCTCCAGTTCACATTTAGAAAGACGAAATCTTTTATTAGGGTCGTAAGATTAATTTTTACAGACAGAAGCGTGTAAAATTCGGATTGAATAGATCGTTTTTATGAGTACCAATCACAGTAATCTAAAAAAATCGATATTTTACTTCGCTTATTCTTTTATATAAGCAAATGAAAATAATAATAATAAAAAATTAAAAGGAAATCTACGATCGCAAATTTCAAGTTATTATGTGAGAACATTATTATACAATCACGAGCCTTTTCTCTCTCTCTCTCTCTCTATGTGTATATATATATGTAATATTATTTGTTGTGAAGCAGAAATGCAGTTTGAAGACAGTGAAAAGATTTTTTACATTTTTAAATTAATTTTAATATCCATCGAGAAAGCAAAATTATTTACAAGCAAACGCGCGGACATTGCGCGTCCGCCACAGCGCGTTGCAAACACAGAAGTGGGGAAGAAGCGAGAAATAAATTATCTCTCCTCTTATATAACATGAGATATGGATAGGGAAAATATTATTTTATTGTGCTAATATATTATTAAAGTTCTGATAGGGATTTCTGACGCATGCCAATCACATGTAAAGGAAACACAGGGATCTTTTAAAAAGAATGTGCTTACTGGACAGTTTTTTACCCCTTCACGCCGAGCGTGTGAAAGTATCGGCGTTTAGTCGATTCAGCAATTTTATAAAGCTTCTCTTGAATTAATTAAGTAGAGAAAGTGGAATTGGATCACGAAATAAGAGAATATTTTAGAATAAAGTTATTATGGACCAAATGATGATAAAATCTTGGAAATTAATTAAATTGAAATTAGAATTAAAATATCATTACATACATACATACATACATACATATATATATATATATATATATATATATATATATATATATATATATAATTTTTTTAAACTTTCATTTTCAATTTTTCTAGCTAGCAAACGAAGTTTTGGAGCTCGACTGATTTTGAGATGAAATAACAGCTATGATTTCGTAGCTCTACGTCAACCTTTTAAAAACGCATCTGCAGTCAAAGAGGCTTACGTAATAATGAAGAAATACTGGTAAAAACAGGTAAAAAAATATATGCGATTAAAAGATAATGATGAAAATTGCCATTTATGCCTTTTGTGATGATCAGATATCAATCCAACTCTGATTTTAATGCCATTAATGCTTTATTCATTGCCTACGTGATTTCGAGCTTCAAAATCCCCTAACCAAAACAACATCATGTCTCACATGATAAAATGTTTTCTAAATAAAATTGCTTTATTGATTCTATTTTATTATATATAATTATTTAATACTTAGCTAACCCATTTTATTTATCTATTTTAGTGGTTGAAAGAAGTTTAGGTAAAATTTAAATATGTGCCAAGCAAAAAAAAAAAACATTTTTGTTATTGTTGTTGTTGTTGAAATATGCTTTAATGTTCCCTTTTTCCATCACCTAAGATGCTAAGAGTGCGAATTTGCCAAAGTAGTCGATGCGCAACTCAACAAGACAGAAAATAAATAAAAAATCAGCTATAGACGTTGTTAAAAAAATTATTTTGTTTACTTTTTTGGGTTACCATGTTAACGACTAACTCAAAAGAGTACCTTTAAGTATATTTAAATAAATTTTTATTCTCTCGTATGCGAAATATATAAAGAGAAAGTATTGGAGTCATCAAAAAATTCAACTTCGATATTTGACGAATCTCCATTTTTCAAACCTCTCTAAGCTCGAAAAATACTTTTTTTGTAGGGGGTTATGTTTGTCTGTTAATACGATAACTAATCAAATTTCATCGAATTAGACGCATGAAATTTGGTACATGGTTTTTACACAAAATTTGTGGATTTCTATCAAATTTTGTAAGAAAACCATTCCGATGAAATTTATTTATCCGGCTATCCGAATATAAGTAAACATGATAACTGTGAAACAAAGAAAGCTAGATGGATAAAATTTAGTATACAGATTTAATATCTAAATTGTAGATATATATCAAATTTTTAACTAAATACATCAACGATTTATCTGTCTATCAGCCCGAAATTTCTCAAGCATGCAAATTCAACTCAATGGAATGACTTACATATATGAAATCTGGTATGGAATTCTGCGACTACAATTTTAATCCTGTGTCAAATTTTAACTTTAAGCGAAAAAAAAAAGTCTCCAAAATACTCATTCGGTTTTCTGGTAAATATTAACGATATCCAAGTGATTAATCTCTAAATATCACATTCTAATAAGCTCTTTCGTAATTATTTTCGTAATTATTTTCGTAATTATTTCGCCAATATACGGTTTATAGCATACAAATAGATTTATCACATTATATGATGAAAATTTCGGAAAAATCACTGCCGTTTGTTACAGTAAAATATCGGTTTCCAAATGCAAAGAGCTACAGCTATGGGAGATCTTTTCCTCTGCAAATTAAGTAAAAGAAAATGATGCACCAGATAAAATAATGTAGTACAAAATTTATAAAATACTCTGTGGCCAACACAATTGCAATAATAAAAACTTTAGGACTTTAGAAGTCATACGCAGTATAATATATTCAATGGCAAGTTGAATGCAATATCAACAACAAAACTTGAAAGTGTTTAACCAAAGGATTTGCAATCTGATGCGATATACACTGTGTATACTAGCTACCTTTAGCGACCAATTGGTTCGTCAGGACTAATTACTTGTCTTTATTATTTATTAATTATTTGTATACTTATCAGGATTGTTAATCATACAACTTTTTTTTTCTTTTGCTGTCGATAAAATATGTTCCATTTAATTTGTGATGCCGGTTTTGTCTGATGTAATGTTTTCATTTTACAGATTATTTTACTGTAAAGGCTTAATAATACACTTAGCTATATTTTTTGATGCTTGAAAATTTGAATTATATTATTTCTCAGCTTTATTTTGCACTGATTACCTTTGGCGAACCTTGATTTTCTAGTTAATCAAGATTAATAAATGCTAAAGATTTCAATTAAATACTTTGCGTAACTTGGTTTTAATGGTTTTCTCGGTAAAATATTTTGAAACTTTGTTGTTTTTGACAGGAATCCGTATTCTATTCTTTAATTTTGATAGTTATATCATTCATATTATTTAGAATCTTTAAGATATTTTTTCCATTGTGTAAGCATTTCGGTTATTTTCTCTCTGTCTTGAAACATAATAATAATATCTCAGGAAAAAACTGCAATATTAATAATAAGCACACTTCTAAATTTTTCTCCATTTCTTAATTTTTAAGTTAAATCTTTATAGTAAGTCAAATATTTTATTAAAAGCATGCCTTACACTGAAATTTACTCAACAAGGAAAAAATAAGCCGAATCTTCATATCGTAAACATAAAATTTTTACAATTTTAAATTAAAAGTTTTAATTTAAAAGTTACAATTTTAATTATAATTTCAAAAAATGGTTCAGAATTGCAGCATATGTGAGTCAAGTTTGGTAGCATTAGGTTAAACGACCTTGACTAGAAATATGATTTATTACAGTGCTTGATAAATTGAAGTTGGCATCAAAGTTTCGGGGTTTTTTTTTATTGAATATTTTACGCTGGTGATTTCATTCATGCTTTTATATTATTTTTATGCCTTTATAATAAAATTATTTCATTTTACATTTAGAATATTTTTTATCTAAAATAAATTTTTTGAGGGGATATAATTTTATTTTTAGTTTAAAATTATTTCCAATTACGAGTAGAGGAAATGAGGTACAAAAAAAACAATAAAGCAAAATTCAAACATATTTGCTAGTTTAGATACGAAAACCAAAAGTTACAAGGTGGGCTAAATTCTTTAGATTTTCACTGACCACGTCCAATTCGACGACAAAGACAACGCTCACCTGTCGATCAATTCCGTAAACGAGATAAAAGTTTGTCTCTTGTGCTGGTGGGTTGTCAACCATTTATCAGCTGTGTCACCAACAATTGCCCTTAAGGCACCAGAAGAAACTTTGGCGCCGCCCAAATCAAACTTGGCGCCATCTTACCTTTATGAAATATCCGTTGTCAGAAGAAAAGAAAAATAAAGCCAAGGGAGAGAGAAAGAGAAAGGCAAAAAAGGTACATCTTTGTTGACCTCTTCGATAAGGAGAAGGGTAGCGTGACACTATTGCGCAACCTTTGTTACTGAATACTCATAAATAAACATTCATACAATAACTCGAGGAAGTCATGTAGCCGAAATAGGCAGAACGTGAAACAGACATTGCAATGTAACAAAATTACTTTGCAGAAAGCAAGTGTGGTTTAATTACTAAGCCCTTTTGTTATATGAAGAATAGTCGATCGGTTGTTGCGATTTTGTCGATTCGAAATTGTTTTCTAACCCATAAAGCCTTTTTTGTTGTTGTTGTTGTTCTCTTCTTTAATAGTCTCAGAATCAAGTAATTTTTCTGTTCTTTTTTTCCCTGCACTCAGAAAAAATGTAACAAAACAAGCGAAGTAGAAAAAATGAGGAAGAATACAAAAATAAATGAATAAATAAATAAAAAGGAGCAATTGTTTGAATACGTACCATGGAGGTGGTAAAAATGATGTATTTAAATTATTTTCTAGCCTTTCCCTTTACCATTAGAAAGTGAAATAGAATTAAAAGGATTCTCAAAATAATATAATTTCTATTCTTCTAAAATAAATAACACTCTGATTAATAATCTACTCTCAAAAAATTAATTAAAACGTTAAATAGTTATCATGAAAAGACTAAAGAAAATTCTACATTTATTTTACATTTGTGAGACATGTTCTGTTCGTTTCTGGAGTAATCGTAGTCATAAACTAATAAAGGATTAAATTGACATACACTAGCACTGTACTCAATTCACAAAATCGGTACATCATGTATAGCATATCCAAAATATTCCAGTGAAATTTAAAATGGCTAAAAATTTGACAGTCTACGAGTTAGAAAAAAAATTATATAACTTCGGTATCTAGTTTTTTCCCTTATAACCTTTATTGATAGAAGCTTGGTTCAATAGAAGCTTCATTGAATTCATTTACATATGAAAATTCCGAGTGATGCTTCTTTTACATTGAACTTGTAACTATATATTTCAGAGTTATTCAGGTTATATTCAGGTTATATTTCAGAGACCCACTTTCAATAGAAGTTTTCTTTTTATACAAGTCTGATACATTTTAAATTAATCTAAAGTCAAATGTCTTCCACTGGTTCGAGAGTTTGAGAAAAGCCTGTCGTCATATGATCATACTTTAAAATTGCGAGGTTCTTTGTCAAATACTTTTTATATAATCTGAAAAAAGGAAAATAATAAAATTAAATTAATAACTTGTGCTAAGCATAAAAATCTTTTGAGAAGGGAGATTCACACAATTCCAAGAAAAAATGAGGTGAATTCTGCTTAAACTTTAAGATTAAAGAAGATACAGTAAAGAGCTTTCAATTTCTGCCCATTCAAAGCGATCGATAGTGGACTGTAGCTTTAGTCAAAATGGGTTTTTGTAGAAGCCATTTTCTAATCTGGTAGGAAACGGTAAGCAGAAGCAGGGCATTATAGGATTTAGTTTAAGATCTGCATTCGAAGATTATCTTCCAGTAGAATCTCTTCTGCGAAGTGGAACTACTGTTCTGAGGTACTGATAAAATATCTCACAGTACAAATCTCCTATGGAAAATTAAATGTGATGACAAAAAGAGGATTTAAATATTTTAAAATCTTGACAAGAAACTTTGTAATATCCCTGTTTCGAAAATATTGAAAATCAGAAATAATAGAGGATCAGAAATAAAAAATGATGCGAAAGACTTTGCTGAAGTCAGTTTATACTTGTGTTATACTCATAAAAATGGAAAATGGTTACAAAAAGGAAGTAAGTTCATGTGACTTAATAGTCACGTGATAAATGCAAATACCACACACAC
>JAPMOR010111063.1:592457-713331 GCA_026543865.1 Argiope aurantia | reverse complement strand
TGTGTGTGTGTGTGTGTGTGTGTGTGTGTTACCTTCATGCCTTTATCTTGTTTACTGTTGCCTTTACTGTGGCTTTAACTGGATCGTAACTTTTTAGTAATGACAGAATTTTTGAAGGCGTGATTATGACCTTATTATGCTATCTAGATATTTCTACGCTACTTTTTCCTTCAACTGTTTTATTTGATACAGTATACCAAAATGGCTCTTGAGTTATAAAATCATAACCAGTAAACTAATCAATACAGATTTGCAATAAACAGTTCCATTAAAATTTATCCATATGAATTATGGTTTTTCATTTCTTAGTTAAGTAATTTAATGATTGTATTATAAAAGTAAGATTGTATTATAAAGATTCTAGCAGTCCATCCTCACTTCATAATGCAGTCACTGAAGCTCTCTCTCTTATTCCTTTCAAGACAGACTGCAAAAGAAGCCAAGTTCTGTTGTAAACCAAACATGATAAGACATTTACACGATGGAAATCCCAGAGGGCTCCTTGGGAAGTCCTAAAACTTCCTGCAGAGTGCATCAACACGACCGTCCTTGTCTGCTTTCATTTAACGGTCCATAAAAGTGTCCCCCCTTCCCGATATCAGCGACAGATACCATTTCTCTTACGTTATCGACGCTTGTCTCCGAAAGAAATGGACATTCAAACGAACCACGAGATTAGGGGCCTGCTTTGCTTAAGTGCCAACACCACTTTGCAGTCGTTTTGTAAACAACCTCCCCGGGCCTGTAAACAACTTACCGTCTCCTGCGGAAGGAAAGCAAGCCTCGTTGTTGTTTTCGACTTCAACACTACTCAAAGGTTTAGAGGATTATTTAGATAGGTAAAGTGATAGGCACCTTAGTAGAGGAGATATTGGGTTAACTGCATAGTTATGTTGACGAATATACGTTGGAAACAGAGTATCATCAAAATCCTTAGGGGACTCGCTTAGATGCAAGTGCAGGCATATTTATGGCAAGCGATCAAAACAAAGTAGTGCCTGAAATTTGTGCTGATAAAGTCTCTTCCTAATAATGAATCGTTTCTGATTTTACTAAAAGCATCTGAAATCTGTTTCTCGTAAATCTTCGTTAGGAGTCATGAAAGTTTCTTTCATCTCTGCTATGCAAGAATCATTTTTTTTTTTTTATTTAATAGATATACCGTCTTACTGCCAGTTACCGAGTATTTCGCCAGTGATAATGATGGAGTTTAGTTCCTCCTAAGCATAGAAGATCGAGTTTAGAATCTCCTAAGCATAATCTGACATTTATAAATCTCTTAACATTGTATTTTTTTATACTTCAAACTGTAATAGACATTTAAAACTATTATTTCAGTAGCCATGCACTGTATGTTGTGTACACAAACATCTGAAATAGAATGTTCACAATGAAAAATTTTAAAAATATGATTGAAAGATTACGATAGAGTTTGTTCTCCATTGTTAGGATAGATAATGATCAGAATCGGAAATAATTTTCAGAATAACTCATAGATTTTTTTCAGCGTTTATAAGCAAAATTAGCTGCCGTTATTATTTTGAAATTTAAAAAAAAATTAGCAATTTGCCAATAGTTAAATAAAATTAAATTTGCCTTTAATTAATACCTAATTTTCAAATGGAAAAGTACTCTCATAAATGGTTTTAGTCAAAAAAAGAACCAACAGTTGGGAAAAAAGTGTCAGATTATAACAAAACTCCATATAGCTGCTTCAAAACAATTCCAAAGGTTGGAGTTGGAAGATTAAATTACTATGAGGAAGGATCTGTTCCTTACAATAAATTAAAAATTCATTCAATATTTTAAAGAATATTTTTATAAATTATAAATATTTTTAAAGAATTCATTATAATATTAACCACTTCTTCAATAAAAACAAGAAAAATGATATAGAAATTCAATTCCATTGGTTTAAAACATCCTACGCAATGCGGTTTTCATTTGGGGGGGGGGGGGTTCTATTTGGCTTATATAGTTTGTAGACAGTTATTTTGGATTCAAAGCCTAATTTCTAGTTATTATATTTAATTTGGTTCTTAAATTTACTCAGAAAAGTGAGCTTGATAGTAAATTGTTATTTGCTTATATAAGCATGTGAAACCCAAGCATGTGACGCAGGCCATGCAGTGCGATTGATGAAAAACTGTTTCTAGAATTGGACAAATTTTACTCGTAATTTGGTACAGTTTACTATTGAAATAGGATTTTTAAGTCTAACCATAATGCTTCGAAATTTATAGAGCCTATAAATAAAATGAAATCGCCAAAATGTGGTTACTATTCTTTAAAAATTAAATAATTAAAGCTAAAATAGTTTTATTTTCAATCCACTGTTTCATCATTCATTTGTACCATTTGTGCGCATATACAGAGTAATGTGCGACTTACAGATGGTAGATTGCTTACACCAATATTATGCTAAATTCTAAACTTATTTTCTGCACAGTAACATCATGGATTTTTTAAAATAATAATAATTCTCTAGTGCCTTAAATAGCAATATGTTCAATAGCCATTGCTTCATCCCTAAAGTTTCATAATTTAAAATTTTTAATATTTACATAAATCTTTTTATTATTATTATTTATTTAAAAATAGATTCCCAAAATTTAAGATTATATTTTTGCAACCAAAAAAAACAGCAGGATATGTATAATGAAAAAAATTGCCAATATTCTTGCTTTGATTTGTAATATCTATTGTTTCCAAAGGAAATATCTTGATGGTATTGTGACAAATTCATCTTTAAACTTTCATCTATCAGGAAATTAAAAAGAAAATGCTTAAAAGCAGAACAAAAACTAAATATTTAGGGAAAAAAAACTAAATGAATGAAAAATGACAATTTTGTCATTGTTATTGGGAAGTTCAAGTTTCGTTTCAAAAGTATGTATCTAGAGATTTTTTTTTTTTAGATATTTTATACGATTAGGTTTGTGAACGTTTGGAACTATGTCAATCAATAGAGAGTATAGTTGAATTTGTTTGAAACTGATATAGGCATTCAATATTTAAAAAAATGATATATGAAAAAATATTCTATTAGAAAATGATAAATATAAAATGTATCAATACGTGGTGATTCAACAATTTGAAATCTAGTACTCACCTTCACGTGTCTATGCGTACTACTAAGCTAATAGCAAAAGAATCATGTGTTTTCAAAATACCAATGAAAGTTTGAATAATAGCCTTTAGAAATAAATATTGTTTCAAAAATTTTAAATATTTATCAAGGTTTCGGGGTCGATTATTAGAGATTAACTGAAACTTCAATTTAGAATTATTTATGCATTTAAATGTTAAATTGTGAGTAAAAAAACTAATACTTTTGTGTATTGACACTATCGTCTTAAAAAAAAGAAAGAAAGAAAGAAATCAGATTTATTTCTTCTTATTTTTTTAATACTATTGTATTTTTAAAGAAATCTAGCAGAGATTTGATTGCTTAATTTCATCTCTCCAGCAGTGGTTAATATTAGAGATTTAGTGTTTGTAATTTTCATGAAAAGTATTGGCATGCTTTAATGTAATGTTCAATGTAATAATTAAAACACCTTGGCTTATGTTATCTGATATCTTTTATCATAAACTGTTTCTGAATGTATTTATCTGTACCTTCTAATGAAACATTCTTTTATTTCTACTTCTAAAATAAAATAATTCATCTAAATTAACATTAAACTGAAACTCTTCAATAGAGATATACCTTTCTAACAGACCATACATTTGTAATAATTCATAAGAAACAATCTTGGGTATTATTTTTTCAATAATTAATTTTTAAAGAGCACATTTTAATCAATGATTTTAATATAATGAAATAATGAACATATTTTTAAGAAAATATCAATTCTTTTGACTTTGTATAACTTGTATTTACTATTTATCTGTATTTACTATTACTATTACTATTTATCTGCAATTACTATTTGCAATTTACTATTTACTATTTATCTGCAATTTATCTGTGATATATTTCACTCATCACTATTTCGCATATTTAATTTGCAGAAGAATTTACTTTGCTAAAATGGCAAATTCTTAACCATAATTGAAGCTTTCTAAAAAAAAAAAAATTCAGTCCTCCAAAATTTTGATTTTTTTTTCTTCGTCTATTTACATTCATCCAGCTGTACTAATTAATATTCAAAATGCCAAATGATTTTTCAACATTGTTCAAACACCTAAAGCCACAAGCAGAAAATTTGAATGTCGTATAAATGGAAGGAGACTAAATTATCGATGAATATATCCTCATTATTTTAATATAGATGGCAGCACGGTATAATCGTTTTATAAGAAAAATGTTAATGGCTCAAATCAAAGCAAACGAATAAAACTCGAGACAAATTTTGAACTTTTAAAAAAGTACTCTTAACTAATATTGATATAAACATTACTTTCGAATAAAAGGGTCCTATGGGCAAAGCTTAGTAAAATTTCTAGTTTTTTCCTAATTTAAAAAATATATGATACTGTGGTTGATTTTTTTAACAGAAAATCATTGCATATATTTTGTAATTTCTGTGACTTATACCTCAAATTGTTAGAATTCTAAACTTATTCATTGCTATTCAGTTGTTCCTTCATCGTAATGTTGAAATGATCACATAATAAATTCATTTCATATTTAGTGTATTTTAGGGAATAAATTATAATTATTGTCTTAATTCTTCCGTAAAGCTAAATTTTAAAAAATTATTATTATTAATTTTTTTGAAGTATTCATTTGAGTTTATTTTAATAATTCATCAAAATTAAAAAGATTTTTTTTTTTTCGTTTTTATGGCAATGGAATGTAAATTCTGGTTCTACTTATTTTTAATACGCACAAAATCGAAGAAAGCTCTTCACTATATTTCAATTTATGAAGCTAAAAAGTAAGAACAAAGCACTAAATATATTATTTCAAAATGGCATTAAAGAAAATAAAATCAATTAGCGTTTTTCAAAAAAAGTATTTAAACATAGTACGTGCGTCTCATCATTTATAATATAATTAGTTCGACAAATCGCTTTGCATTGTTATTCACTAATTAAATATCTTTTCTGACTGTTTGGATGATATGTTTTAATAATATCAAATCACGCAAACGTTTTTTATTTATTTTTGGCATTGCTTAAGTATTTATCAGAAGAGAAAAAAAGGCATAACGAGAAACTACAGCTTAAAAAGGCGTATATTAAGGTCTTAAAACACATAAGCAGCTATGTTTGCTATGTGACTACAATATTGAATAATTTTGTCCTGTTCACCATTTAAGTGCATTATGCTTTAAAAAGAAAAGATAAAAATAATGAAATGATAAAATACTATTATATATTTTTTCTTTGAATTTTTTTACAACAAATATATAAATAAAATAAAAACTGACTCCACCAGTGTTTCTCTTTAACAAACTATTGAATCAGTTTTTTGAAAACTCCTGCATCATTTTTATTTTTATTCTTCCTGATCATATTTTTCAAATCAATTTACCTTTCAAATGACATTCAGTCTATTTATATTATTTAGTTATTCAATCTCGAAAATAATAATTTAAACGAATTTTTAGGTATGTGGTCTTTAAGAACATATTTTAAATTTGTGCCAAAATTTGACACTATATCGGCAGCAGGGAATCATTCCAGAGTACATTTTATACAATTGTTGTTACGTCTATACGTAAGGGACATGACGTATTATGGGAATAGGCAAATTATAATTTCCACTTATTTATTTTTTTAATTCATATTTAACTATGATATTTTACCAATTCGTTTCTAGAATGTATTGAGAAAAACTATTCCTTATATTACAACAGATAATACAAAAACACCGGAAATTGAATAGAAGATGCATAAAATCACATATTATACTGAACACAGAAATGCAATACAAATAAAGCAAAAGCACTATAAAAAATGAATTTCAATTTCCCAAACAGGCTATGCACATAACAAAAAAGAATCACAATAATAAAAACACATAAAAATAAAAATATATTAAACAAAAACTGAAAAAGAATATAGAGTAACTAAAAAGTATCATAACCAAAAATGGAAGGAATACCATATAATATTGCTCAATAGGAGAGAAATGTGCCCTATATTAAAATGTTATATATTTATTTATTTATGCGTAAATTGCTATATTGTTAAGAAAAAATCATTGTGCAGTTGTATGAAAAAAAAATCTCAAAAATGCATTTTAAACTCTCTATATTAATCAATGATATCTTTAAGATTACCCACTATCTCAGTCCCCAGTTAATGCTCTTTTGAAGACATGCTATCCTCCCTATAAACACAATGTTGATATCAACCGTATGCAACAATTCAGCGAAGCATTTGAACTCGCGGATACACACTCTCTCACGAGGCCTCTCCCACAGTCCAGAACACTGCTTTTCAGAAGAATGGCTAATTTACTCTTTCCAACAGCAACAAACATCAAAAATAGCCGCTGCACGTGTTCGGGCAATAACATAACCCTAAATATCTAATACGTGGTTCATAACACCCGAAACACTGCTACTTTATGTCCTAATCCCCACTTCGGCATCACCCCCAGCAGCTCTCTCACTAGCCATCCCTGCCTCGTTAGAGGGTCCCCAGGGGTCCCCTGTTTCAGGGTCCCAGACCATGGGGGTCCTTGTACGACAAGGAGACCCCCATGCGTGATTTGTAACAAATGAAGTATCCATCGGCGGAGGCATGCATTAATGGTTCGCTAATGGACACGCTGTTATGGCAGAGTCTCTCTGGAGCAGCCTTCGCGTCGCTCATGTCATAAACTGAATGAAAATGCATTAAGGAGTGGATGTTTAAAGCCCGTTTTATCATTTTCATAAATGAACGAGCCCGTGGCGTGTGGGCCGGAGTAATGAAGTGAAACGGGGGGATGCGACTGTGAAGATTTAGAAAAGTGATGTTTTCCAATATTATAAATTACGGTATCAGTAACTTTTCATTTTTGTACCGCTCATATAGGCGGGAGTAATGTAGTAAAATGAATTTAATTTATCACTCGCGTCTGTTTGCTCAGGGATGGGAAAGAATCGCTAATGTACGTTCGTTTTCCGAATGTAGGGATGAGGGTAGTTTCTGACGGAGATGGAGAACTCACGCATTTATTTAAAAGATGCGAATCGGATACGTTTCTTGTTAGTTCAACAACATGAGGTATTTCGATGCTTTCTTAAGTTGGAATTTGATTGCAACTAATTAGCGTGTTATTTCAGGAATGAATTAACAGTATGATTTAATTATGGTTATCATTTAAAATTCAAGTGCCGTGTAGCGATTTAATGTCAACTGATATATTATTATACAGTAATTATTTCAGTTATTACTGTAAAATTTGTTTAGTTTATTTAAATTTAAATTAAATATACGATTTAATGGTAACGAATAAATACATTGAAGATTAGAAAAATAATTATTTCTACTTGAAACTGAAATAAAAATAATTAAAGGAATTTTTCATAATAAATCGTGGTTTTATGGAAAATTTTGGTTTTCATATTCATATTAATTAAATTCCGATTAGTTTAATTTCCATGTACTATTTAATTTAACATATTATTATTATTATTTGATGTGTCAAGAAAAATTCGCAGTTTCTGTTTTAGACCCTTGTTTCTAGTCGAAAGAAAATTACTCTCATTTTTGAAATTATGCAAAAAAGAAAATTTATATCCTGGTATAATAGTAAAATTAAAGAATGTAAAAAAGAAAATTTATATCCTGGTATAATAGTAAAATTAAAGAATGTAAAAAAGATAATTTAAATCTTGATATAGTAGTAAAATTAAAGAGATTACCTGTTTTGTGAAGAAAAAAAAAACAATCAAATTTTTCAATCCGCTTTCAATTTCTATAAATTTAAATTTTTATAGAATAGATAAACTATCTGAAATTTTCTAAATACCCGGCATCATCGTTAAATGAACAAATATATAGACATAAGCAAATAAAAGAAAAATGAATACTTATGAGTTTTTACAAATTTCTTCCCAAATCCTTTTTTTATAAATCAAGTTTTATTTTCCAGCTCATGATCTTTCTAAATTAAAAACAAAGCACATCTCACTGTAAATGTAAAAAAAATGGCATCTAAATAATTAAATGGGTCGTTGATAAATAATATCAACGCCATCAATATTAAATTATAGTACTTAGAAACAATATTAATTTCGTTCATACTTCCTCCTAATATTTAAGTTAGTTGTTGTGTTATGACTTATGGCACTTCACAAGCCCGCTGACAGTTATCTGTCAGCAATTTAAGCCTAGTGAGTGTCTCTTGTTTTTTCAGTAGCGCCAACTAGGGTCAAAAATGCGACTTAGCTACTTCATGCGTAGCATTCACTTGCACAACCCCTTTTTACAGTGGGGTGCCTTCACACACCTCACAGATAGAACAGAGAAGAACAACTATGCCAAAACCGGAACTCGTACCCGGGACGTCCAGATCACGGGGAAGACGTGCTACCTCTAAGCCAGGACGCTAGCCCTAATATTTATTATTTGTATTTCCCCCATTTTAGAAAGAATTTAAATTCGTTAATACATTAATATTTTAGTACTTCAATATTTTACCTATATCCTTTTTAATCATAGAATTTTATTTTTATATTAGTAGAATTTAATTTTAATTTAAATCCTCATTCTTGCTGCTTATTTTTTTTTAATGCCTGCTTCCATTTTATTATTTTATCCTATTCTAATACAAAGCTGAATGAAAATATTATTTAATACCATTAATTGAATAAAGGAATTTAATTTTGCAAGTCAAAATTATTCTGGGGCCACAAAATATTGATGAAGATTCTGTTTCAGATTATAACAAATGTTTTACGATTTTCATTTTTTTTCGCTAAATAACTGATTATGTTCTGTGAACGATAAATGAATAATCAAACTTGATCAGCATAAAGAAATTCTTCATTGTTCATTCAGAAAACTATGTAATCCATTTATCTTTCTGAGCGAAGCACTGTAGATTCGTCTTTCTCAGAGATGAAGTCATTCATTAGATGACCACTCTCTTATAACTGAACGGAAACGTTCGATCTCTCGAACAATTGAGCATGAACTTTGAGAATATTGTAGAACGCCAGATTTGCAATGTTAGACTTACCCCATGGGGTGGAGATTCAAAGAGAATGCAAATCATACAAAAGAGATGGGATGAAAATCCTGCTCTTTTCCCAGAATGGGCATGAATGCTTGCCCATAATCAGAGCAGGAAGGTCTGGACCGACCCTCCTTTCAACGGCAACCGAATTGGTCTTTCAGTTTGCAGGAAATCTCAATTTCCTGGAGGTTCATTTCCTGCTTCAGCGGCTTTCAACCCTTTCTCTTTCAGATTCAGCAAAGCTTCGTTTACTTTTCGGGGGGAAATAGAATGTCCCTTCCGAAAAACTTGATGACAAGTGTATAAAGGAAACTAGCTTAAGTTAGTCACAAATTGCACGCACGTGCTTCGACAAGGGACAGAAGTAAAGCTTGCATTCGTTTTATCAGCTCTAACCTGAAAATCAAACTAAATGCTTTGGTAAGTTGTCTTCTGAAAGATGGTTTATACTGTGTAATTGTCAGTTGATTTTCTTTAAGGTTTTGGTAAACAGGAAAAGATCTATGGTGCGATTAAGAAACAATTTTGCAACTGTTTTCAAATGACTCCAATCACAGCTTGACTCCAATTACGATAAGCTATAATGGTTTAAATATTTTACAATAATGTTTGCCCATTCTTATTATTCGTTTTCCCTTTATTATAGCCTAAACTATGAAATTTAGCAAATTAAAAAATGTGGAATGAAAAGTGAATGTACAAAACATTGCTTGGCACAATAAAACCATAAGCTTCTGAAGATTGCTTTTAGATACCTGCTCGTTGAATTACGATTATATAATTTTTTTTTAATCTTTATGAAAAAAAAATTCAACTTATAAAAGTAATTGTAACGAAACATTTTCCTTTTATTGTTATAAAATAGAATTAATAACATCAATGTTACTGGAAAGAAATTTTGGAATTTGAGATCTTATGAGTTCGTTCTATCGAACAAATCGGAAGAACGGTTTTATACTAAACCAATAGATACCCTTTTAAACTGTACCCTTTTTAAACTGTAGCCAAACTAACATATATTTCTCTAATACATTTTAGTTGCGACAAATGACTTTTCGATGAAAAATTTAGCAAACTGCGTGATTATAGGAATCATAAATTTTAATAATATTTTTTTTCTTAAAAAACTGATTAATAATTAGTAAGTAGCGGACAAGAGGTTCATTAAAAGAGCCTCTGTTCAACTTGATTTAAACTTTTTCAAATGGCTTTAATTGCATACAATTTTCAGTAAAAACTCGTTGAATTCCATTTCGATACATTTCTTCATTATTTTATATTTTCTCTTTAATTTGAGAGAGACAGCAATCTGTTCTGATTAGTGATCAAATGATTCAAATAATTTTAATTGCATTCAGTTTTCAGGAAAAATAATTAAATTCCATTTCTATACATTTCGTCACCGTTTTATATTCTACTCTTTACTTTGAGAGAGTAAGCAATCTGCTCAGCTTATAACATAAAAGTAATTCTGGGATTATTTTTAACGATCAAAACTTTTACAAATTGTTTTAACAATTATTCAAAAAAAAAAATGTTTTTTAATCAAAAACCAATAGTAATAATAACTTGTGTAACATTCATTTTTCTTATAAATAATATTGAGTATTAAATACATAATATTCACTTAGTAATACTGCTGCCGACTTTAAGAACTTTTTTTTCCTTTTCATATATATATTTCTTTTCTTTTAAATCTTTTCAAAAATCGATTTTCGGTTGAATTTCAATAATACATTCCTTAATCGAAGAGAGTACAGCACCAATCTTTTCTGTTTATTAGGTGGAAACAATTTTAGAATCTTTTCAATGAGGATAAAAAATAATTAAATAATTTCAAATTAATCTAATAATCAAAAATGTTCATTTACAGAGCCATTTTAATATGCATAGCAGTAATATAACTTATTAACACTTAATTTAATATTAATATTATATATTTAAAATGTATAATTTAAGCGATTAATTTTGATATCTATTTCAAGAAATTCTTTCTACTCTGTTTCTCATCATTTCTTCTTTACATCAAACTTACTTTTTTGCAGACGATTTCTGATCGATTCTGCTAATATACTCCTCAACTCGAAAGGAACAGCAACTATCTATTCATTTATTATATGGAAGCAATTTTAGAATCTTTTCAATGAGGATAAAAACTAATTAAATAATTTCAAATATAATCTAATAATTAAAGACGTTTACTAACAAAGCCATTTTAATATGCATAGCATAATATAATTTGTGTAATAGCTTTAATATTAATACTATATATTTAAAATGAATAATTTTAAGTGATTAATTTTGATATCGATTCCAAGAAAATTCCTCAAATTCTCATTCTCATCATTTCTTCTTTAGACCAAAGGTACCTTTTCGCAGACGATTTCTGATCTTCTACTAATATACTCCTCAACTCAAAAGGAACAGCAGCTATCTATTCTGTTTATTATTGGAAAGCAATTTCAGGATCTCCTCCTCCGGAACCCATCCCGTGTCCCGGGGGGAGGAGACTGCTTTTAGGACCCTCTGTTCTGCCTTGTAACTCGTAGATGGAGATTAAATAAGTAGTAAAAAGCAGCAGTAGAAAAGTAAATGAAAGCACTCGTCGATTTCATGCTTTGGTAGTTATTGAACTTTGAACACAGTTTTACGACTTCGTATATAAAAAAGAATAGTATTAGAGCCCCGTGGTTTGCTAGGAGGAACAGCGAGGCAAGTCTATCTGGAAATTTTGTCTCTCGATACAGATAATTTCTATACCAGATAAACTTTATTTAAATTTCAACTTTAAAATTAAGCTTTGTTTGCAGAAAATTATAATATAATTAACAATTGTAAATAAAAATCCTATAATTTTCATTTGGACAAACTCTTTCGTTAACGATTTGAAGAAATGTTTGAAAAATTTCTGATCGTGTTTGAAAATTTAAGATTTATGTTCAATTTCAATATATCATTTGAATAAATTGTCTTTTGCAAAGAGTATTTTGAATGATTTTTTTTTTACTACAACACAATATTTTGCTAACACCGCGCAAAAAGAAAAAAAAACTAATTAATACATACAATGAGGTTGCAGAGTTTCATGGGAAATGTTCTATGGCTTAGTGTGCGTACATCACAGCAAAATCTTTCTTAACTTTTGGATTATAAACGGGATACATATGTTCCACGCCAATGTAATTTTACAAATTCTTACACATTGAACATTGCCTTGCTGGTTTAGATTCCCAATAGAAGCTATGGAAATAAGGAATTAGAACTTTATGTACTAAATGCAAAATTTCACTTTGGAAACTGTGCCATGCACTTTACTACACATGGTATTCGTTTATACGAATTTTGTGCAAACAGTCCTAGAAAAATTAATATTTGTACGATATTTTTTTTTTACCTAGAATACTTAATAGGACCTGATGATTCGATAAGTAGAACAGAAGACAACAAATAGATTAATTAACTATTGTTTAAACCATTTATGGTTATAAATATATATTCCTTACAATATTACATTGCCCTAAAATTCATTATTTAAAAAAAACGGAGAAAATGAGGTCCAGGTGGAATCAATACTTTGGATTTTAAAAATGCATCACTACATATCACACAAAATCATGTAGTAAGCTCTTTTCTCTTATTCAAATGATGCTGTAGAAAAATATTTCATAATGTGTAAATGTATCTATCGTTTTGGAAATGAGGTCGACCTGTGCAAAACGTATTCGTCTTTGTTTTCTATATATGGGAGAAAGATTAATTTGTTATCTATCTTGAACATTCTTACTCCTTATCGGACCAAGCATATTAATTGCTACATTACTCCATGAAGTACAATAATAGTTATACACTTTATTTATTTTATTTGGACATCTTAATTACTCCATTGTTAATTATACCTTTATTGGTTTTATTTGGATATCTTAATATATTAAAAGCATTAAAAAATGTAAATCAATCTAAATTAACTCATGTAAATAACGACGTCAATTCATTCAAGACGGCAAACGGAAGGATGAAGACTAGCTGTGTAATTTTTATTAAATTTGACATTACATGAACTAAATTCGTTTTGCTTTCTTTCCTGCTTTCGATTATCGTGCTTATCATTCATTTAAAAATATTTTATTTTACAATAATGTTATACGTTTTCGTCAATTTCTTAAGCTATCATAAGATTTGTCTACTGTTAACGTTTGTAACAATCAAAATATTCATGGACTTTTCTTTTAAATTAATATTTATTTTTAACAGTTACTCTCATCTATGATCGGTTTATTTTTTAATCTTTTAAAAAAATTTATTAATTTATTTTTTATTATTTTATTCTATTTATTTATTTATTTTGTATTTCGTAGATACAATAGAATTCGAGAAATGAAGGAATCGTGGTAATATTTTGGTAGTCGTCAATCCATGGATAAATGTCAAGGAAACCGCCACTGAAAAAATTGTGATACTCATTTGATCGGAAATTTCAATTTGTGTACAATTTTAAAGTAACTAGATGGACGTGATTTCAAACCTTGACTGTAACAATTAACTGACGATAAAAAAAAATTCACAGCGTTCACTTAAAGTACTCTTAGGACAATATCGTCTGAGATTCAAAAATCTAGTTTCTATTTTATTTATCGCTGTTTTCATAATCATTCCATTAGTTAATACTTTTTGAACGCAACAGCTGCTCACATATCTAATGTAATAAATTCCGATTTCCTAAATGAAAGTGCCTGAACAAAATTTCCAATCGCTCAAAACATTCAACTATTTCTTCACATTGATTCTCGCAATTGATTAAAGATAACCAAAGTTTTCTTGTCGACGATTGCATCTTTTTAAGCAAAACAAAACTGTTTTTACTTGGAACTTTTTATAGCGAAGTGGATATCAGCATACGTAAACGCGATTACTAGAATGCAATCCGAAAGTTACAAGAAATCCAATCTGTGATCCAGTGACCATTTCTTCGGCGCCGTCTTTTTTATTATCTGAAGACGGTCAAATGGCATCATTCAGGTGGAATAGCTACCTACCTAAGCACCAGGCCATCTATGAGTTGAGTTGACGATGATCAGACAGGGACATCGTCTGCGTTAAGGTCTTGTCGCTCACAAAGGGCGCCACCAATCAATTTCTGCCACGATAAGAACTCTAGCGAACACACCATTGCCTCTATCTCTTTGGCGTAACTGAAATGCATGCGCCAAGTAGTTTCAGAACAGATAAAGGTAATGCGTCCAAAAGAAAAATTGTTTTTCTAAACAGAAAAGTTATTGCTATTGCTGAAGGTTATCATTTTAATTACTCGCGTTCCTTCAATGTCTCTAATAAGATTTTTCTTAAGTTCCTAAAAAGGTCCAGAGCATTATCTTCAAGGCAAGATTGATGGAAAATGGATAATGATGCTGATCTATTTAGAATGTTCTGCTCAAATGGATCAACTGGTTAAAATCTTACTCAAAAAGCGTTTCTGATTGAAACATCAATCAATTCATTCTGCCATGATAAGAATTAGCCAATTAGAGTGGTGTTCATTTCTTCATATAATTGAAATACACGCAAAGTGGTCTAAGAATTCATTAAGATAATGCTTTTAGATTTAAAATTGTTTTCTAGAGGGAAAATTTATGATTATTGGAGGAGGCTATCATTTTAATTACACCACTTTGTGCAATGTCTGTAACATAAGGAAATCTTCAAACATTCCGAAATAGATATAGAGAATTATCTTTGGGGGAAAGATTGATGAAAAGATAGAGGATGCAAATACCAATGTTCATCTTTAATTAGTTCACAAATGAATTTTCTGTTTAAAGCTGAACATAAAAAATGTAATGGAAATTAACCCCATTATGGATGCCACAGTCAATTGCTTACAGTTATAAGAAAATTAACAAATATCACAGAACCCATTTCTTTGTGGCATCTAAAAGGCATTCGGAAAGTATTAATGGAATAGATAAAAGAAAATGACTTTGGTTGCAAAATTGATTTTCTAAAGAGAAAAGTTATGAAAAGTGGGAAGCCATTTTATTCACTAACAGCTTCTCTGAAACGATAGGATTTTGAAAAATTTCGCAGAATTATATTTCCATCAAAAAGTAGGAAAAATTGCAGAATAAAAATATAATTGTATTGCTTATTTGCTTTTAACTGTTTTCATAATTGAAACTGATTTAAAAGCATTCGCTCAAAATTATAATATATTACTTCTGCTTTAAGTAAATTATTTCTAACGTTTCCCTCATTGTCGGTTACTAGCTGAAATAAAGTAAATTAGAATTTTCAATTTTTTATGTACGGAAATTGAACTAGTATCTTTTTTTTTTATTAAATATTTACTGACAATAGAACAAATTAGTCACACGATTGAAGAAATTAAGCATTAAAATCAATAGTAGTAAAACGCTACTAAATATATAATTACTGTAACAAAATACTTATTTTACACCAGATACTTTATTTAGAAGAAACAAAAAAAAGTTTTATTGTTGCTTTAATCTATTTATCGAGCTTTGAAACATTATCTTATACATTTATAACTCAGCTAAATAGTTTAAACGACAAATTCACATAAAAATTCCATGGGAATCTTAAAATCCCCTGAACAAAAACTATGAGTGCATCTATATGTTAGTATATTAGAATAAAAGCATTAATTGTAAAGTAACTAAAGATGAACTCGGATGTAGTTTTCTAAATTATTATTTTAATTTAATTTATCTAAATTTATCCTCCATTTAAATTTATCCTCCATTAAATTTATCCTCCATTTATTATTAACAATAAATATTTATCCTCCATTTAATTTATCTAAATTTATCCTATTATATTAATAACTTGCAGACGATATACAGCTAAAAAAATAATGTTCGAAATGTCTTACAGAATAGCAAATTATTTTTTAAACTAATTACAGTCTCTCTCTCTCGCTCTCTTTTTCAATTCCTATTATTAGTTCACACTCTCCCTATATATATTTATATATTTTGTTCAAATTTTCAATCGTTAATAAAATACTTTTTATTCATCAATTTCAAATACATTTTTTTAAAACTTGTAGTGGATAACACTTGAGGTTAATATAGTTTTTTCAAATATTAACTCGTTTATTAAATTTAATTAATTTTTAATACTTTAAATAAAGTTTTACCAGTTTGTAATGAAAATTGAAATCAGCAGGAGCTCAATAGGTAAAATGCAAGGATTTCAGTATTTTGCACTCGAAGGTGAAGAATGCGAGCTCAATTCTTGCGAAAGTTGGAACTGACTTTAAAAAAAAATTATATTACTTGTTAAAAACACATTCCACCAAAAGATTTTGTGAAAATCAAATCCTTTTGGTATTTAAATAGATCATTGTGATTACAAAATCTACCTTTAAAGAAAAAACGTTAAAAATAATAAGTGAAATATTTTAAATATTTTTACATCCCCTGAGGTTTAATCTGACATCTATAAGAGTAAATCTATAAGTAATCGAATTCAGCTCTTCAACAATATCGTATCTATCTCAGCTGCACAATTTATCAACCCATGTTGCCATCTGGTGTCCGTATTTTAAATTAATTTCTTAGGGTTTCTTCAGTTCAATTAATTTCTCCGAGCATCGAATAACATCTTTTTTGGAATTATTAAAATCTTCAAACCGATAATTTAGGAAAACCTTTTCTAACAATAAATATTTTCTCAAATGAGTAAGTTGGAAAAAAATTTATGATACAGGATAGGTATATATGGGAAAGGGGTGGGAGAGGGTTCTAACATTATGAAAAGAATTCATCAACGTGGCATGTGCTTCTGAGATTAAATCAGCAATACAAAAAATTTTTACTGACAGGCGAAGTACAATATTCAATAATTCAGTCCCGTAATTAATTTTACTTTGTTTCTTACAGTTATAAAGCCAAACATATACTAGCATATTTTATCAGGAAATTAAATTTAATCTATTAATTTTAATATAATAAGTTATTAACACAGTAACTCCATCAACCATTAGTGCACTAAAGATAATACTTGAATAATGGACTCCTGAATAAGATGTTCAATTGAAATAATATTTTGTATTTCATATGCTAAATCAACGTATATAGTAATCGAAGCAAAAAAAAAAAATGGGTATTATTAATGGGTATTAAACTATGGGTATTATTTCCCATAGTCATATCGCTGCAACGATTCTCACATAACCATGCCTATTTTTACTATAATGCATTTAAAAACTTATTTTTCTGTCTAATTAATTTTGACATATATTTCTTCTTAAAGCTAAGAAAATTTCATAAAAACGCATACCGGATGCTGTGTAGTGCTTGTTATGACTAGATTAACCTTTTAGTGCCGAAAAGCGCTATATCGTCATTCGCAAAGTTGCGAACATTGTTAACACCGATATATCGTTGAATATGTAATGGCATTGTATTACTTTTCAACATATATTAAAATGCAAGTGGTATTAATTTATTTTTCATTTATTTCATAATATGCTTTTTTTTAATTTTATAAATATTCTTATTTTATCTTTATGGGCTTTTTCTCACTTTCTTAACAAATTTGTTAACTTGGTCCGGTATATTTTTTGCATAGGTACGATAATTCCAATCGGCACTAAAAAGGTTAAAATTTCAATATATCAAAGCAAAAGGGAGGTGGTTTCCCCCCTCTTTTTAATATGAATTTGTAATAGTTGGAAATCCATGAATAAGATTTATTTTAAAAAGTGAGTGGGATTAGATACTGGGCTAAACATATTTTCGATAATATAATTTACGTTTTTTCTGCATTAAATTATTCTGCATCTATTACAGGAACCATATATTCTTCAAAAATTTGATAGTTAAATATAGGCACAAATAACAATCAAAGGATTTATTTAGCTGATATTTTCATATTTAGCTGATGTATTAGAAAACAGAAAATAATTTTCCTTTTTATTCAGCTATTAACATAAAATGAGGGAAATGCAAGTAAATTCTCTTTGAAATAAACAAAGACTATGAAGGAAAAATTTGTGAAGGGATGTGAAATAAGCTTTGATACATTTATGTAGCCATGTAATATAACCAAGATAGAAGTATAGCTTAAGGAAGTGAAATATCGTTTTCAACTTAGCAAATTAAAATTCGGGGATCGCGTTACAAATTTCCATTTTATTTTTAGTATTATAAAAATTCTATTATGTATGAAGTATATTTTTAATTTTGTTTTTGTTTTATGATATATTACACTTCAATAAGATGCAAGAAAATCTACATCTCTTATGCTTAATAAGTTTAAAAATTGAACTTTTTTTTATTTTTCTTAATTTTCCTTCTTTAATCGAAATATGCCAGATATAATTTAAAAACCATAAATCAAAGCATCATACCTGTCCTTTTTGTCATAAATTCGATATTAATGTCGGTAAAGTCTATATGGAAAAGCCGATTGTTAGTAAAAATGTCAGTTCTTTATTTCTGAATCCTCTTTTGCATAAAACTATTTGAATTTTGTTTCTAAATTTATCCTTTGGAAAGTTACATGGATTTTTATATTTGCTTAATATATGTTTTAGTACTAATTTTAAAACCTTAAATGTATTTTCACAAACTCTAAATTGTGGCAAAATTTTCTTAAGGAAAACATAGCAAATTAAAGTTTTTTTTAATTTATTTATTTATTTATTGAGTTCAAATTTGGTATAATAATTTCTCAGTATGTTCTGAAGATCCTGAACTAGAAAATAATTTGCTCATTTAAGAATACTCAATAGTTATTTTAATTTTTAAAAAAAATTGAAAATTTTATTTTATTTATCAGTCGGATCTCAATATTTGAAAATCGGATAAAAAGAGAGCTTCTTTTTTAGTTCAGGAACTACGAAATATATTCATTAAATCATCTGTAAGAGTCTGAGTAAATCACTTTATAAGCTTTTGAACTAGAAAGATTTTGCTTTATATCACTTTAAGATTGAAAAAGAACACAATTTTTTAAAAAATTTTGACATTTGACAAGTATATTTTGGTTCCATTGACGTTTTTACTCTCAGTTTTATGCGAACATTAAAAAAATATTACAATTTTACAGCCCTTTTTAAAGCTTTCATCCCTAATGTAGTCATATATTTTAATATATTAGTTAATATGTATATTAAGCCACCTAAAACCCTAATGTATGTATATTAATATGTATATTAAGCCACCTAAAACCCTAATGTATGTATATTAATATGTATATTAAGCCACCTAATCATTATTTTATAAATTATTGATTAATGAATGATAACCCTTACGGTACGTTAATACAACTCAAACTAAAAATAATAAATTGAGTTAAACAGCATGATGCAAGATATTGAGTTTTACGTTCTTGTAATATTTAATTTAAAGATATGCATGATTTTGTGGACATAGATTCAATAAATCTTCTAAAATGTCATAAAAATACAAACGTTTCCATTTTTATCTAATATTTTTGAACACTCACAATTATATTTATCCAATTCATTCTATAATGGTTTCATCCAAATAAACATAAAAACCAATCCCCATTTCTTGATAATAAATAAATAGCTAGGTTTACATAATAAGAATAGAAGTTTCTATTCTAATCAAAAATTCGAAATACTTGCATTACAACCAAATTACAACACCTACATATATGCTTTAAAAGTCATGATTATCCATCACATTTTTAGCGAAAGGCTACATTTATATTTATTAATAAATGATATCTTCTCAATCAACTTTATTGATGATTCTACTAAACGTAAAGTAAAGTAAGCTCCATTTTCACAATAATATTTAACTAGTCAATTTCACTAAATTTTAAAAAAATATTCATTGTAATCAAATATTATCCAAAATACTCTCATCGAAGTAAATTATACCACCTTGCCTCGCAATCCTTGAATATAATATCTAGTCACAGGGTCAGGAGAGGAAAGGGTTCCACAGGATAAGCCCCTAAAAACAGAAACGACAGGCAAAGTTCCAGCCAATGGACAGGCAGAGAGCGTGACGAGCTTTACGCAAATGGATCCGTTCCGCTCTGCCCATGGTTCGAATTTAAAATCCATTCTGGTCAAGCATCGCACACCCGATCCGGGATTTTTTTCGCAAATGATTCAGCGCTTTTACACCTTTAGAGGGTTGTACTGTTTCGATTTTCTGTAGAGGATCGATTAAAATTGAAAATATCAGTTTGAGGTGCTTAAAATGTAAAAAATAAATAAAGATTTTTATGTCTTATTGATTTTTATGTCTTATTTTTATGTCTTACATGTATTTTTTTAATATAAAATTCTACATCGATTGGATTTGTTATATTAACTCTATACTTATAAAATACATAATTCTATAAATTTTATTTGATTTGTTGCATATTTCTTCCCTGCTTTTATGTGATCTGTTATATAATTTCTTACTTACTAGATTTAATTTTTTTAAGTTATTTCTTTAGTTTATTGTACAATTCTTTACTAACTTCGAGATGTGTTCGTGTATACAGGATGTTATTCTGTTAATAGTATATTAGATTCGACTGACGCAATTTAACTAATAGAAGCTGTTAAAGGGAATCTCATGGACGTTTAAGAAATAAGAAAGGTAATGTTTTATGAACTAAAATACTTCATTTGCTTTCAAATCATAACTAATCACTAAAACCGAATCGAAACGAACAATGGTCTTCTAGCAGAAAAAAAAATGCAATGCCAAATACAAAATTTAAAAAATGCAGAAAGAAAATAGTACAAGGGAAAATATAATGCATCTGCAAAATATAAAATAATAAAAATTGCAGGCCTCAATTCATTCATTTTTGTTACAATTCGTCATAAAATAATATGAAATGAAACGAGAAGTTTACGATCCTATATTTTCCATATATCCAAATTTTTATTCATGCTTAGCTTTATTAGGATCCTGATACATCAATTACTTTAAATAAAGGAAAACCTTTGAGTTACTTGACGCTTGCACAGAAACTCCTTCCAGCTTTACAAACGGCGATAGACGATTATATATACTGATTTTATTTGCTAGATTAAAGAAACTAATTGAGATCTATTCAGGATTATCTACCTAATTAATTCATGAATATATCCATGATACTTTTCACCTAAACATGAAAATTTGATTGCTAATCACATTCTACAGTGCAGATAAAAGTATGTACAAAAACCATATTCCTGATGATGAATATGCAGGATTTATGATGATGCACTTAAAGATGTACTTTGTACAAAAAAATCAATTCAATACACTATTTATTTAAAACTAGCTATATATTTTGAAAATTGCTGATGGATAGAAGATCTAATTTGATATATAACAGCTTAAAGCACAAATTAACTGCAGAAGGTGAAATGAGAGTCTAAAAAATACAAACTACAAAAATGCAATGTAAGATAACCTAAAAAACTATTAAAAATTGACATTTTTTTCATTTTGGGATTTCAGATTAAAACATTGCAGTATGGCAACGGCGTGAGGTTCCAGAGTTCCGTGATGTGACAACATGGTCACGAGCACTTCCGCATCATAATTTGAAATAACTATTGATAATTAGTGAGTTTAATGGAAAAATTAAAATTAAGTGGACAAATTTAGACGGGAGCATAAAGCTCTTTCATGAAATGTAGCATTTTTATTCATATGATCAAATTGATAACAAAGTAATACTTAAATTATTTAAGGGGTGGTGGTGAAATGTAATAAAATTACATTGCTCGTGCCTCTCTGTATAGGACTAATCTATTTAATAATTGTTTAGCTAGTTTCAAAAAATTCCAGAAAAAAAAGTTCATAAGTGTAGCACGTCGTATCTATCTATATTCAAAACAGAAAGAATTTGAAATTTTTTATCCTCCAGATTGGCAATGGTGCAATTGATTATCGGTCTTTTTACCGACGGGAAATTAATAGAGAAGTTGTCGATTGTACCTCTAGGTTTTTCCAAGAGTTGGGGACAACGGGATCATAAGTTGACCTTTGTAACAACTAGTTAATCTAGGGTATTTTTTCAAAGAGTTTAATTGGCCTTCTTCTGATAAATTCCAAAACTGATTTAATTTCGAAGTCATTATGAAGTATTTTTCTTCTAACTCACCAGGGGGCACCAATAATCTAGCAACTCTATATCCCCCTGTTGCACTCACATTATAAAAAGTTCCTCATTGTTACTGTCTCCAGAACTTTTGCTCTGTATGATAGATGCTAAGCGATCTTGCATCAGCAATGTGAGGCATTGTATAAGTTGCGATTTATTTGTACATTATACTTTATGCTTTCTATACACTTGTAAATTTTTTAAATGCACAAAAATGTTAAACTTACCAAAAAATTTAATAAAGAAAAAGGAACTAAAAGAATGCTCTGAGAACGGTGATAAGTTGCACCAATTTTAAAGTTATATGTGAAGTGTTGATGGATCTATGACCGCAATTAGGATCGAAAATGTGCGCTTCTTCAGCCGCCATTTTACCGTTTTGAAATTGTCAATAAACCTCTATAAATAAATAAATGAAATTAAGTTTGTATTTTAATATATATTTTTCTATTATTTTCTTATTTAAATATATGGAATTAAGAGATGCAGGAAAAAAAAATATTTTCATGGAATATTTTTGTGCTACAAACGGTGTATTGAAAACGAATAGTTGAAGAAATCTTGGTTTGGAAGGATTAAACTGAAAAAGAGCTAGGCAAGGTGTTTACTGCCTCCGAACAACATTTATCAACAAGACAGACCGACAGATAGTCAAACCGTAATTGATTTTGTCTGAAACAGGTGTCTTATACGGTAGAATTAAATCTATGTACCGAATATTATATATATCTAGCTCCCTTCGTTTTGTAATTATCGTGTTAACCAATACTCGAACAGCTGGACAGACGGACTTGCTCTGAACAGATTCTACTCAAAATCTAATAGAAATTTATAAATTTATTGTAAAGATCGTATGCCAAATTTCAACCTTTTTTCTCAAAGTATTTTTGAATTATGTTTGTCACAGGCAGGCAGACAAACAGATGGACATTTTCCAAAAATGTGTTTTTCGAACTCAGGGAGCTTTAAAACATATAGATTCATCAAAATCTCGGGATCGAATTGCTATTCTTCATCTATACTACGCATACGAAAAAGAAAAAATGATTCGATTCAGCTATATTTTTTAATTCCCTTCATGCTATGTTATTCTTTTTATAATATACTTGGAAATATTTCCTGTTTAGTGGCGAAGCAATCAATAATTTTCAATTCCAAATCAGAGTCGTGTGAACATTAAAAAGAAAATAAGAAAATCAAACCTGCACCAAACCATCGCTCTAAGTCGTCTATTCCTCTCTGGCATTTGCCATAGCATTTGCAGTCCGAAAAAAGCACCCCCTTTCTCCTCCCCTTACGTGAAATCTCTCTGTCCCCAAATGCAAACGACCGTATCATTTGTAGCTAGCTCACTAAACTCCAGACCCAATAAACGTTCGGCAGAAAGCGTCATTACTTGAGTTTTATAGTGATTGACTCCGCGGCTGAGTATCTTTCTTCTGCACCACCATTTACCCGGTAATAGCGGGCGAAGGATTTAAAAATGACAAGCCATTTCTTTCTTTTCACTAGGAATAATATCCTTGAAGCGGACATCTTTTTCGAGGCAGGCCGGGCCCTGTGTTCGAACAGGGATATTTACTCGACTTACATGGGAATAAGATCGGTGAAAAATGGACCGCTTTATGACTCTTAAGTTTTAGAAGGCTTAGATAACTCCAGGAGGAAGGGCACAGATGATGAATGGCAAGAATTAGATAAAGTGGAGACGCTAAGCTCTTTTGTTCTTGCCTAGCCGGAAAGATCTTTTTAACTGCTGTGGAATTTGGGAGGAAAAAAGATGGTGTGTCTTTTCGATAAAAATAGCTTGTAAGATTTTATAAAATGCTACATATTCGATCAAATGATGAGCAATTTTTATTAAGTGTGCTATATCTGCTGGATATTTTCGTATTCAAGTATATTAACATTCATTTCTAATTTTTTCCTAACTTTTTACACTCTCTCAAACAATCACTTTTTCATCTTTTTTTTTATTTTCTCGTATATGCAGTGTAGATAAAGTTTAGTAATCGTCAAAAAATTCGAACTCGCGACTTCTTTGGGTTCGAAAAACACATTTTCGGAAAATGTCCTTCTGTCTGATGTAATAAAGATAACTTAAAACTTTTTGAGCTAGATGGTTGAAATTTGGTATGCAGTCTTTACACCAAATTTACAGATTTCTATTAAATTTTGAGTAAAATCCTGTCTGAGGAAGTTCGGCTATTCGAATATATGTTAACATAATAATTACAAAACGAAAAGAGCTAAATATATATAATATTCGGCATACAGATTATCGAATAAGACACCTGCCAAATCCAACCGCGGGTCGACTGTGTGTCGGTCTGTACTTTCAGAAAAATGTAAAAGTGTAATTCAAAACGTAATGACTTAATTTTTAATTTCAAATTTGGTATGGGATTTTGTGACAGAAAAATAAAAGCGTTTCTAAGGCACAAATTTTATTTTCGATTACTATGCCAGGTTAATCGTCAAATAACTAGCCAAGAATCACACAATAGATTCAATAAAAATGTGTAAGACGTTCTCTGGCGTAACAATTTTTTTAAAGAGTAGGCAAGAAAGTATTTGGAAAAGATAGAATATCTATATATGAAAATGTTGATTTTCTACAATTGTAATATTCAAAACTTCTTAAATCGGTTCAGATTTAATTGTAGAAAATAGAAGCGTTTATTTATTTATTTAAAAGTTGAAGTGGTAAGAATATTTCGGAAAATAGTATTCCTTAGGATTAAAGGACTTTATGAAATTTAAATTAACTAACTTTTTGAAGTATATTTATAGGCCGAAATCAAATAAAATACCATTATTGACGTCATTTAAATCCTTTTGAAAGTTAAACAGAAAACTGAATTTTTATGATGAAAATGAGAAATTTTTGTTGTATAATTCTTTGAAATGTCACATAAATTATGAAAATGTTTCTGTAAAATACATAAGACTTCAATGCCGGATGACTCTGCTTTCAGTACTCATATTTTTAAAAAATGCATGATTTCAGTAAAAAATGTTTTTATATAATTTGCAATTTAATTCTTCCTTTTTTTTATTTAAAGTTGAAATTTTACGTGAGCTGACTAAAATTTCAACTTTAAATAAAAAAAAGGAAGAATTAAATTGCAAATTATATAAAAACATTTTTTACTGAAATCATGCATTTTTTAAAAATATGAGTACTGAAAGCAGAGTCATCCGGCATTGAAGTCTTATGTATTTTACAGAAACATTTTCATAATTTATGTGACATTTCAAAGAATTATACAACAAAAATTTCTCACTTTCATCATAAAAATTCAGTTTTCTGTTTAACTTTCAAAAGGATTTAAATGACGTCAATAATGGTATTTTATTTGATTTCGGACTATAAATATACTTCAAAAAGTTAGTTAGTTTAAATTTCATAAAGTCCTTTAATCCTAAGGAATACTATTTCCCGAAATATTCTTACCACTTCAACTTTTTGCTTAAGGCCTCCATAACAGTATGAAGGAATTATTTGACTATCAAAATTTAAAGCTAAGAAATATTTTTTCGAAGAAGCGACTAAGAAACCAAGTTACATAAAATATTTAATTGAACATTTTAACGAGCTTTAATATTGGCGAACCAGCTGATCGTTTAAAGCGGCTAGTCTTTAATATAAATAAAGATAAAAATCACAACAAATTTTTTGTATTTCATTTTTTGCTGATTTATTGTCTGGTATACTATAGAGGATCTCAGATATGTGTGAAGTATTAATCATTTAATGCTTTGGTGGCTAGTTTTCGATGTTCAATAGTATGTTTAGCTATTCTATAAAATGCCGTAATTCAAACTTTACCCGTAACACATATACGTGATCCTATATTGTGATGCGATATAAGTGATCCAATAATAAAGTTCATTGAGTTTCATGAATTTCATCCTTGATAAGGATTTATCAATAAGTATTCAGTTCATATATCGATATAGATATAGAACCGAACTATAAGATAACAAGTTTTAAAATGAGTTCAGTTTTAGAATGGGTTATATTTTAATATTATTAATGCATAAACTCAATAGATGTTACTTTTCTTTCTGATATTGTGAAATTATAAAGTGTGATAATTCAATAAATAATTTTTATTTTAAACCTAATAGATTAATAACACATTTCTTACCCTTTTTATATCAAGCGTTCGGTACTGATTCCAAAAAGAACTAATTCTAATGTTGATGTGTAATTCAAAATGGAAATATTTTCTTATAAATCATATGGTACATTTCAATCTTGATAAATTTCTAACATCAGTGCTTTCAGATAAATATTCCCTTCTTTCTCCATCTGAGTTCCATGAATTTATGTTCTTAGAATTATCTAAATTCAAATGATAATTTTGATGACAAGGTTCCTAAAAATTGGGTTGAGATGAAGGAGATAGATACATGAAACAGATTATTCTCATTTATTCACTTGAAACCACAGACAAGAAAGAGCAAATTTTATTATATTAATTGGGAGATAACATTCATGAACTTTCATTTTAATTTTATGAGAGAGAACAAGAAATCACATAAAATTATTTTTCTATTTCGTTGCCACACAACAGTTGTGATACATGGTTTAGCAAATCTAGCAAATTGAAAGAATCAAGTTCTTATTCAATGAATTGAGAAAAGGTACCTCTTGGTGGAGCACCTACATCTCTACTAATTATAAAGATGAAAATGTGTATGTCTGTGTATTTGTGCGTATATTGAATCTGTACAAGCCAGGCTATTTAAAGTGCAACTACAAAATTTGGCAAATTTGTACCTTAGAGAGGAAAAATGTACATCTCGGAATGATTTAAAAAAAATTTTAATTGGAATTTTAACTAGATAAAAATTAAGCTGGGTTTTGCTGTTTTACCGCGTTAATTTCCGGAAATATCATTGCACGAAAATAAACTTTAAACCATTTCAATTTTTTTAAAAAAAATAAATGTCAATTTAATAATACTAATTTAAATATTGAACAATTTTTTTTTCTGCATTGTAGCAATTCCTTAAAATTATAATTATTATTATCATTCTGCCTAATTTCCAATAGTGGCTTACATTGCTTCCCTAAATTCGAACTGGAGTCATTATTTCACTAAATATTCAATCGCTTGAACTTTTTCCATTTTTGAAAGCTAAGGAAAAAGAGTTTTTTTAAAAATATTTGTGTAGTTTATAAGACAAATAAAAGGATAAAGTTACAGTACTTCGAAAGTTAGAAAATAGACACAATTATGAACAATATTTCTCTCAAGATGTTAAATTGAAAGCATTCTACAATTCTGAAATTAACTTGTTCCTCATACGAACACTATATCCTTTGTTTACCGCAATGTGGCAATTAATGTATCTCGTCATATAGTGTGCAGTCGTTTTATTATACCTAAACACCAAGTTTGTGAAATAATGAAGTAAGTTTGTGAAATTTCTCAAGTTAATGTGAGATAGGAGTGTTTTAATGCACATTCTGTATATTCAATGGCAGAGAGAGGTGAGGCAAATGAGGTATCGATGCTCTCAAGCTTAACTCTTTGAGGAATGACGGGAAAATACGGTTGAGCCACTAAGTATATCTCAAATTGACTACACCGACTCACCCTAGGGCACACGGAAAAAATTGAATGACCGGGCCATCGCAACAGCAAAACAGATGGGAAATGTGGTTGAATCCTAAAGGCCGTCTGCGGCCACGGTACAACCTTTCCTTGGAAAGTACATCCCATCACTGATGGGAGGTAGTCAATCCCCACCTTTTTCTATACCCACCAGGGAGGTGAGAACCAACCACCATACCTGAAGCTTCTCCTCCTCTTTTTGAGGTGTCCCCTCCCTGGTGGGAAGCAACTAAGTATAACAAGAGGGCAAAGAACAATTGCAATAGTTATACCCACTTACCGTACTCCACCACGTTTTTTACCACTCTGAGTTCATTAAGGACAAATTATTTATCCAATAATGAAGCGTTATTTCAAAAAGTAAGTGATAATTTTTTTTACTCATATTGAGGTTAAAGTCTAAACATCATTTACAAAACTACGTTTTCTTATTAAATATTTTATTAGCTTCACTTGCCTAATCTTTTTATTATCACTGATCTTTTTTTTTTTTTTTTTTTTTTTTTATCAAACATGCGAAAAGAGGAAGAGAAATTAAAAAAAGAAAGAGTAAGGGAGAGAAAGAGCGAAAAAACTTACGTAATTATCGAAGCTACTTCTACATTTTTCTAAGTGCTTCGATTGAAATAAAAAAAGACTACAACATCCTCTAATCTAGATTTCTATTTTTTTATCGTCATTTTTTAACAGTCTCGCTAGAAGATACATTGGTTCTATCTTTCAATCTTTTTCCCACTTTGCTCACTCTTCTGCGCACATCAAATGAAATCTAAAAAACTATTGCATCTTCTAATCGGTATTTATTTTTTAGCAGGTGATAAATGCAATCAGTTACATTTTTCCTGTCAGAAGATTGATATGTAAGTGCTATTTGAACCACTAATTATATTAGTGTTAATATACCGAATAATTACTGGTGAGTACACACATTTTTTAATACTATTCTTGTTAAAAATTTGTTATATGATGAATATTTATACATATGCATTGACTCATAAATTTATAAATATATCCTGATTGTTTATAAATGCCTCCAAAATATTAAATCTCCTAGAAATAGACTGATCTCTAATTTAAAATGATGTTACGGAAGATATTAAGATAAAACTTACAATAATAATTCTTTTGCCAGAGTAGGAAAAAAAAAATATATTTTATTTTTTCAAGATTTATTCGACTTCTTTTTTTATTGCATCGTATTGTGTTGTATTGCATTGAAGTGTGTAAGATAATGGGGGGAGAGGGGGGAGGGTTGCAGTCATCAAAAAATTTACCCTCAGATCTTAATGAATTTCGCTGTTTTAAACTTTCTTGAATCAGAAAAATAACAATTTCGGAGTTACGATTGTCTGTGAACATGATAGCTTAAGAAACGAATAAGTTCTGATGTTGTCTTTAAAAAGAGAATTGCACATCTGTTTCGAATTTTTGGTATAAACCTGAATCGTTCGACTTTCGCTTAAGTCCATCGATATATGCACTAATTAAAAATGTTATAATTTAGAAAAATTTAGCATATAAATTGTGCACCACAATTATAGATGTGGATCTGTTTTTAGTCTAAATCCAGCTGTAAATGAACTGTCTTCTGTTAGAATGTATGAAAACATATCAGATGAACTGTCTGTCTGTTAGAATAATAATTATGATATCTGAACCGACAATTCAATGTTTTAGAAAGATAAATATAAAATATGTATGTACATCCATATTATGGTGATTTATGAAAAATTACGAAAAGAGTACGGGGTATTATAATACAAACAAGTTATGCTTAAAGACATTTTAACTTCTTAGGCGAAACGAAATTAAATTTGCTTATTAATATGCCCCATTTCGCATTGAAATTGAAATTTACCCAGTTGAAAATATTTTTACTTTCATGCCTAATTGAATGAATAATCAGGAACTATCTTCCATTTCATGGATCACTTACGTATAAAACATATTGTAATTGCGCATATATCAATTGTAAAAGTATTGTATAAATTGGATGCTTATATGAAGTGTGTATATATATATATACACTATATATATATATATATATGACACACACATATAAGTTATTACAAATACATTTTGTGTTATTGCCTACTGCCTAGAAATTATGTCTAGCAATTTTTTTAATTATTCTTAGTCAGCACTACATATCATTCAATAATTAATTTGGACGATGTAGATAAAAGAATTATTTTCTACAATGATTCACAAAAGCAGTTATAGTTTAAATTTGAAAATAAAAAAAATTATAGATTTCACAAAATAATTATGTAAAATCTGTGATAAATTATGAAACTTAAAACGTTAAAAAAAAAAAAAAAAATTAGTTTAGATTTTAGCATATAAAAATACGTGAAATTCAATTCACAAATTTTCATTGAATAATAGCAAGTATGTTTATATCTTCGTATGAATGTACTCTTAATATATGCGTTGTGCAATTTCTGTTTTCTAAAAAATTTTAAGTTATAGAGAAAAAGAAAATATAATGCAATTTTCAAATAAATAGAATTTTTTTTCATAAAAAACAAAAAAAATATCATATATGTATTTTTTTTTAGTGTGTGAGAGTTATTTATTTAGTTTATATGCTATTTAATTTACGTATGATGATGCAATGGCATATCGCAATACTGCATCAGAAATAAGAAGGGATAAAAATACATGATCATTTTAATTTATGAAATGATTCATATTAATTGAAATCAAATTATGAATGAATTAAAAATCACTAATATTTCTCTTTTCAAAACTTTTTATTTCACAGTTTTCTCATTGTTTAGAAAATGTATGCTTTTTAGGATCAACAAAACATTAAATCTCTGACTGAACTGAACAGAACTTACTGAGATATTGAAGCCAACTACCTTGATCGTAGCAGGCTATTCTTTATTTATTTATTGATTTATTTTTATATTTTACTATTTTAGTTTATGAAAGTTTGCCACTTATTGGAAGATTAAATTAAAATCGACAAAAAAAAAAAAAAAAATCAGGTTTTGGAAATTGGAGAGGGGGGGGAGGAAAGGCAAGATAATATGAAATTTTTTTTTAATTTTCTACGATTATGGAAGCTTTCTATTTTTAACTGATATTTATCCGTTGATAAGTTCAGGTGTAACGTATTTTTAAAAAATTAAAAAAATGAAAATGATTGTATTGGTTTTGAAAAATATCACCAACATAAAAAGTAGGAAAAACATTTACTTAAAAATTGACACAGAGATGGCAGCACAGATCAATAAATATATATTTCTCACGCTGCATAGCAGAAATTTGATAATATATGGCGCCATCTCTTGATTCGCCATTCAATTGTTTAATAGCATTTTTTTTTAATTCAACTTTATTTCCTTAACTAATCGAATGCTTATTAGAAACACATATTTTAATTTTGAATATTATGCAATAAATGAAACAATCAAAGCAAAGTTATTTAAAAGAATATTAAAAAAAAGTTTAATAAATATTGATGTTAATATAACTCGTTTTACTGATTTAAATCAATATTCATTAATATCATTAAATTTTAATATTGTTGTAATTGTGATATTCCTTCACAAATAATACAAATACAAATAATATTTTAAGCATTATAGTAGATTCTTGTTATATTCTAATTATAATAAGTATATGATAAATGTTTCCACAAAGTTTTTCTTCTAAGTTAAACTAGGAGGAGGGGGAGAGAGGGAAAAAAACATTTTTACTTGATTTTCTTACTTTTTTTTTTATCTCTATTACTTTCAAAGCTTTTTTAGGGAACTCATTTTCGTTATTTTGGAGCAAAAATGTTTGCAAAATTTAGTCATAGAAGACTTTTAAAAGAAACATCAGTTACCACCAAACTTAATCATAACCGTTTTCTAACTGAAAGTTTAACCCACAAGCTAGTTCGGATTATCAAATAGGAAAAGTGGACAAATACTTAACAGTTCCGCAACTCTAAGGACTCCCAATTTTTTTAAAGGAGATTTTTGTGCTTTCATGTAGTTAAGAAGTGCTTTGCTCTCAAATTCGCTCAAATTAAAATTAAGTATCGCTTAAATTATAGAATAGTATTCAAGCAGCATTTCTAATTCATTACCACTTTCAAGTTTTATGTTATGATTTTAAAAGATATACTGAGTTATTATATAAAAAAATGCTCGCCCCTGTAATTAAATAATATTTAGATTTCGTCAAAAAAACATTTTTTTTTCATGTTTAAAATTGATTTTTTTTAAATTTATGCTATGGGTACTGAAACTAGCTGTCTTGAAGATGGCAGGCTATTTCTTTTACTATTACTTTAGTTTATGAAAGTTTGCTATTAAACTGCCTTGTTTAGAGATTAAATTAAAATCGTCAAAAAAAATCTGGTTTTGAACATTAGACAAAAAGGGAGGGGGGGAACCAGACTTGCAATGCCTAAAATCCCCTTTCAGAGCTTAATCCGGCCCTGTGCATAAGCAGACAGTTACCAAAAGTATAATATACTTTAATATGCATCCACATACCAATGAAAATATAAAGCTTTGTTAAATTAGTTACAAGATCATTAGGAAAGTTTTAAAGAAATGAAATGATTCTTTTTGTTTCCTTCTTTACTTTTGAAAAATTAATTTTGATTTTCCTTTTTCTTCCCTGTAAGATTTTTTTAGAAAGATTGGAAAAGGTTTACAATTTCCTTACACGTTTTTCGAGATTTCTTATTTAAGACTGTCATAAAATGTATGCATTTTTGCAGCTCTATTTCATACGGAACACAGAAAGAAAGATTATCTTTTGTATTGCTTAATAAGAATTTTATTTTTTCAAAGAGATTTCAAATTATTTTGAAATTCCCTAGTAAAATTTATGAAATAAACTCAGGGGTAAACAATAACAAACAAAGCTTTTTAAAATATCCTTTCATTAATATGCAAAAAATGAGGAAAAAAAATTTCTAATACAATATATAAATATCAAAACAAATCACTAAATTGAAAGACGCTTAAAAAATACTATAAAGAAGGAAGCCGCATTAAAAATATTACGATAGAAAACTATGATCTATAGCAAAATTAAAATATATTCTAAATGTGATATAAACGCTGTTATATTTAAAATATCTGCCCGTTTCCAATGTTTGATTCTATCTTTTATTCCATTTTTTTTTATCGGGAGTACATACTTGTTTCTAGTATATTCATTTATTTTTAAATTTTTATTCCACTTACAAACCAAGTGCATTAAAAAAGAATTCTTAGTTTCATTTCCATGTGATTATACTTTGGGATTAATATTTTATTCTTTTAAAAAGAGGAATAAAATTAACGCTCTTGGTTCTGAAAATTGAAAAACGAATGGCAGAATCAAGCTTGTTATCTTTAGATGAAATGTAGATAATACTATTTTTGCATTGTCATGTATTTGCTGTTATCAGAGATTTTATCAGATAATGTTTTCAACAACAAAACTAATCTTTTTTTCCTATCTTAAAAAAATTATCTTTCATCTGTAAAAAAAATATATATTGCATTAATTATTTAACTTATACAGAATAACAAGTGCCCTTTTTTACTGTACAACACTATCGTAATTAATTCCTAACTCAAAAATTATCAAAGAAATTTATTTTATTAAACAAAAAAAAACATTACTAGTTTTACATTTTAGATTTCAAAATAATAGAAAAATAATTATTCATTTGATAAGAGGAAAGTTTCTAACAAATGCGAATTATCATAAACTAATTGTTATCAGAGATTTTAACATATGATTTTTCTATCGAGAAAATTGAACTTATTTTTGATTTTTAAAAACACACGGTATTATTTATTATATATATATATCTTGTATATCTTGATTGTTGCTTTATTTATTGCCAGCAATATTGTTATTCTTTTTTCCAAATAAAACCCCCTGGAGGCACCTCGAAAAGAGGATGAGATTCTTCCGGTATGGTGGTTGGATCTCGCCACCCTGGACGGTATACAAAATGGAGGGGTATCTGGCTTCTTCCATCTATGACGAGGTGTATTTCCTTCGGGAAGTGTTGTACCGTGGCCGGTGATGTCTCTTAGGAGTCAAACACAGTTCCCACCAGTTTTGCTGTTACGATGGTCCGATCATTCAGTTTTTTTTTTATCCGTGTGCCTTCGTGTGGGTCGGAGTGTCAGTGATATGATTTATGTTTTTAGTAAGAAATTAATTAATTTTTAAATATTTTATATCAACAATTGATATATTTCTTCGCATTGAGGGAAAAAAAACCTCAAGGTTATATTTTCATCATTTTGAAATTCATAAAATGAGCGCTTCAGAGAATCCGATTTTTATTTCCATGCAATTTCTGAACTACTTTTTAAATAAATATTTTATTTTTCATTGCTTTTCTTACTCACAAACACTTCTATAAGAGCTGGATTTTTAAAAAGTCAAAGTCGGCAAGTGCAGTAGAGGTCTTGCAACTTTGTGAGGCTCCGATGACACGAAATGTTTCTGTCGTATTTTCAAAGTAATTTAACTTTGACCTTTGATTGAATTTACAAAGAAAAAAGCATTCTAGATTATTCGAGGTAAAATCACGCTTTTTTTTAAATTTTGGAATTAAAAGCAAATTTAAAAATTAATATAAAAATAAACGAAACAAGCTCTGCAATATTCTGAATTAAATCGAATCTACTAAATCTATTCTAAACTTCTCTTTCATAGAAATTCTATAATGAAAATATTCACATCTACACGGTGGGCATAAAAACTTTGCCGATATACGAACCTCTTATGGCTAGTCCGCTCAACCTATCTAGATGATATTTCAGATTTAATTACGCAGAGGCATGAGCTCGAAATTTTCGGAACGGCAACAAAGTGGCATTGCGGTTATGGGTACAGAAAATTTAATAATCATAAGTAAAAATAAGGCATCAATATAAAAAAAATTTAATGATAATATAAATATATATTATCATTAAAAAATGTGATAAAATAGTCTTTAAATTGTACAACAACCATTCAAATGGTATAGGCTGTCATATTATCAGTAAATTGTTTGATAACCTAGTATAAAAGTCATACAAAGAGAGCTGATCAATGGACCTACTGTAGCTAGCCAAAGGTCTTGGATTATTCGAAACATGCTATCAGCATCAGTTTTTAGCTAATTTGGCCATCACTAATGCATAACTAGTTTTGTATTTTATTTCAGTAGCTACGACCAAAGAGGATTTTTCTCTGGACTATTATCCTAAAAAGCTCACATTCATTCGGTAACATTAAAGTAAATGTCAAAACTAATTTCATTGGAACTTATTGGCATAAGTTATCATCGGGACATTAACTTCTTGAGCACATACAGCTGGAGCGATTCATGCCTTCTCTGAAGACAGATTCTGTTGTAATAAAACTCTCTTCATTTGGAAAATTCACATGAGAAGTGGTGTGGCTTTCCATAATGAGAATGTAAAAAATAACCTTTTTCTAAGCCTTGGCTTTTACCAGTGGCCCGAAACCAGTTGCCCAAGTATATTTCCAAAATATCAGTTTCTGCCTTTGTCCTCAATTTAGTCCTGTTGAAATTTTTCTTCTGATGACATTTCTCCAGAAGCCGAGTACTGACATTTAGAGTATATCCACTGGCATGATTTGTCTGACCACTCAACGCCTCATCCATAATCTAGTATTAACATGTTTCAGCCTATTGGAATCTGTTATGCTTTTTTGCAGCTATAATCCACAAATCTAATCAAGGTTTGGCTAAATAATTCATACCATGCAATTGTGCGAATAGTACACCTGGAAACTGATATTCCTGATTAAGTATTAACCTATGACATCAGTCGATCCTTTGATCCTCCGACGATCAGTCGATCATATGGAAGACATAAGCGGTAATCGTATGTCTAATATGTTGATTATAGGGTATATCATTGTCTTTCTCCGAATATTGAAAATGCAAGATTTCTTGCTCTGGAAGAGGAGCATTGCCGATGTTCTATATTTACATGAAAATGTTCTCCGACTCAAACCACAACCTTGGAAATGTTTTGGCTGTGCCACCGGCCCAACACTAGGCGTAATTAATAGTGTCAAATCCATTCATGGATATTTCGATTGTGACCATTTACAAACTTTGAGAACTGGTCACCAAATTCCACACCTTTTATATTCCTCAACGCCTTTCATATTCCTTAGGCACAAAATTATTTTAAATCTCCTCGTAGAAAGAACTTACTGATGACATGAGAGTTATTGCTTATTTCTTAATATTTTGTCTGGTATGTTTCTGTGCAGATTTTAAATAAAGAGTAAAAATGATAAACGATAGTAGTGCTAAAGGAAAAAATGGTACTACCAAAAATAAAACTGTTGGAAAATTACAAAAAAAAAATGTTCAATCAACCGCAGGGACTTCACAAACTTTATGCGCTGTTTTGAGCTACTAGCAGAAAAATAAGATACCTTCTTTGTTTATCATATTATACAGCATTGCTCATTTTGAGAAATGCGCTGATTGACTTTTTTAGCACTTGCATCAATACTATTTTAAATCATCACTACTTTAGAATGTTTGCATTTCTCATTTTTTTTATTCATTTATATGCATTGGAGTTTCCAGTTTTCAAACAACATCTCTTTCATTTCGATGTCTTAAAAAACAGATAAAGCTATAGACTTCAGAAAAATGTGTCAAAGATGTCATATAATCTTGCATATAGCATAGCTTTATAGTTATGTAACAAACAATCATCTTTTCATGAAATAATAATACACACTAAAATATTTCTAGGGAAACCACTTCAATATGCGGCTGAATTATTCTGCTGGTATTGCTTTGACAAGGAGCTTATTAAAAAACATTCCTCCATTCAAAAATTGCAACTTTAAGCAAAACATTCTTGTAAACTGTGTCCGATGCAGCAATTCCATCGCAGTGGATCAAGCAAAACCCTTTAACGAGATTCCAAGTGATCTCATCCTTCCTATCATCGGCACGACTTGGATGTCCATGCCTCTTATAGGTAATTGCAATTTTTTTTTCCTTTCAAAAATTATCTGTGATGAAGAATTAGAAAAATTGTCTGTGACTAAAATTCGAAAATGAATTTATGTATATTATAGTATAAAAAAAGTCATAAAACTCTAGCAAAATGAAAAATTATACCACTGGCAATATTCAACTTGTAACGTGTAATTCGTTTATTTCAGAATATAAGAAATAGCAAGTGATCATTTTGTATTTCGTATAAAATACTTACTTGCACCTAGTTTTTTTGTAGAAAAAAATTCTTAATATCGAAATCTTATATCTTTTTTTCACGAATATCGAATTTCGTAATACTGATTTCAAATTTAACATTATTTTTATAAAATCGGTTCTAATTTTCAAACTTAAGTAAAGATTAAATTTCATTAGAATTTTATATGCGGAATTCTAATCGAATTTAAATGTCTCGCATCAATCATATCGATGTATTTATGATATATCGATGTATTATATATATTTGTAATATATCGATGTATTATATATTATTTATCTATATGGATATATTTATCGATATATTTATGATCAATCGTCTCATCATAAATATGAGGCGATAAATTTTTTATCGCCTCATATTTAAAATGTAATTAAAAAATAAATTGTGATTTAAAATGTAAATAAAAAAATTAAATGTAAATTAAAAAATAAAATTAAAAAAAATATTAATGACTGCAATAAAATAAAGCATTTCAACAAATCAAAATAATTCAGTAGCACTTGTATATTAAAATTGTACTGAAAGGTTAAAAAATTAAATGTTGATGTTGCATTAAATCCAAATAAATAAATAAAAATTAAATAAATTGGAGCAGTTTTAATATTTCCATTTTGGTGCAGTGGAAGTTTCACACTGATGGTTTCAGCGTAATTTGTCATCATATTTATGTCTTTTTCGCCTGCTTCCATACTTCCCTTACTTTGATAACCAGAAGGAACTTCTATCTTTATTCCTCGATAAACGGACCCAGATTGGAAATTTGTCCATGTGAGGTAGAAAAATGTTAGTTTGATTTTCATGTTAGCATTTCTTTCTTTTTTTCCCAAAATTTTAAGAATATTTTATACCAATCTTTCATAGATCTATTCAATTGGTAGGAGAATATTGCCAGTATACAATTGGTATTACCGGTATTGATACTGCCGTGGTACAAACCTCTGGTCCAACTATATAAAAAATCTAATCTTCTAGTTCATGTCCTGGAATAGGATATGAACTATTTCAGGATATCTTCTAGTTCATACCAAATTCCAGGACATAGAGAAGAAACTGAGGAATATTATGCAATATGCAATCTATCTTCACTAAAATACTGAAGTTCACCGTCCTGGCGCTGTAATTTTAACATAAAGTGTTAGACAGTGTCCCACCTTCAATCAAGATATTAAAATTTTTGAATCTTATATTGATATGTCAAGTCCTCGTATCAAATCATTGAGTTCGTCTAATATAATTGTTGTGGAACTCTTGTGGTATTACTGCATTCACGTTCACTATAAAATTCACAGTTCTGTACATTTTCTTTTGGAGAAGGAATATTAGATAATGGTGAGAAAACTGATATAGAATTGATTTCAAATGAGGATGTTCTCACTTATTGCTTTATAGCGATTAAAAACTTTCACTTTCACAAGACAAAAATAATAATAATCATGTTAATCAATGTGCCATCTTTATATGCTGACACATTAAATTGTAAACTTTTTTTTTCTTCCTATTGCAATAAACACTCTACGCAAGTTTTAGAAATTTTGTGAGGAGCCCAAGGCTTTTCTTGGTCATCTAGTCGATTGTGATTGAAAATATTCATTAATATTTGACGGGAAATCTCTAATGAGGTATTAAATATATAAGTAAGACAGACAAATGAAAACAAAAAAAATCAACAATATACATTAGTGGCAGAAGGTTAAATGAAAAGATAAGAATATGCATTATTTCAACAAAAAAAAAAGAGCTAACTGGACAACAGTTGCAATAATTTATATAGTTACAGCCACAAGATATCAAAAACCGTTGAACTTTACTAGAAATTGAAAAAAAAATCGTTGTGAAGTCTAATCACAATTAACTAAATCAAATATACATTGAATAAATTTCATAAAAAATAATTTAATAAATTTGGAATCATATCTACTTAGATGAATATTTTTTTCACATGAAATGAAATCAAACTATTATGTGATTCTAATACCACTTGGTCAAGAGTATCTGGCTAAGTCCATAGTGAAGAAATGTCATGATGTCTTCGATTGATCAAAAGATGTTGAGCCACAAGGTTGCAGATTGACTTGGTTTTAATATATTCAGAAAGGTAAGTCCCAGTGGGGCCTTGACATCCAAATTTTATGTAGGTTTACCAAGTAACAGATCTTTGATGAAGTCACTGGATAGACATGGTGAAGATACCACCTCAAGAGAGACCTCAAACCTGAATTTCTGAACCTGAATTTTGAATTTCTGAAGATCTTTCAGGAGACATCGTCTTACATTTACGTTTTGTTTAAAGAAGATTCAAGAGTACTTAAGCAACTTGCTCTCGCCTCAGTCATCAAGGTTAAAATATTCATCTGCTTGTCAAGTTTTGATAATACTATTTAAAGGCTTAATGAGGAAATAAGAAATTATAACCACTCGGTCTCTTGTTTGCACTCATATAGTTTTTACGACAACATTCTTAATACATTTATTTCATTATTTTGAAATTTTATAGATTGGATTTCAGATTTAAATCCCATTCATTATAAAGTTTTTATGTCTCACTGCGAAAATCCTAAAAACATAATATTTATCTTATCTCTCTGTAGGCCGGTATAACTCTGATCGACAGCATGAAATGAATCATGATAAGCGAGTACGTCTCGGGGACATTATACGAGAAAAACTTGGCCCGATAGATGCTGTGATATGCTTTCGAGCTGAAGATTTGCAGGAGCTTTTGAGAAACGAAGGAGTTTACCCTCACAGAATCGAATTTAGTACTCTCAAGGCCTACAGAGAAAGCAGAAAAGAATGGTTCAAAACTTCGGGTCTCTTGGTTGAGTAAGAAAATTCAGTTTTTCAGTTACATTTATATAAAATGCCATTAAGCAAATAAAGCATAGATTATCAGATCTGACTGGGACCCTAATCAGTTCAGATAATCGAGAGCACGGTTAATAAAATCTAAATATTAAATCATGACTTCTTTTCATCGACAAAATCCGAAGTTGTTTTTATTTGAAATTACAAAAATAAAGTTCCAAGTACTACCAAATACTAATATTTTAACAAACAATTTTTCACTGATACTTTAAGAGCACTTTCAAAAAGAATACTTTTCCCTTCTCAGCAACTCGAAACTTTCTGAATCATTTCCTCAAGAAAATGCTTCACTTTATTCACTTCTCGTTAGAAGAACTTATGAAGTGCTTTTTGTTTTCTTCAAATGAGATTCATCACGAAAACGACTTTTTTAAATGCAAGTATCTTGAAAATCGGCTCCAATGGCAATAACGTCACCCTTCTCTGAAACATTCGATGATTTTATAAAAGAACAGTTCGATTTTCAGGAACCGGCTCTGTTGACAGACATCTCGATCGTGGCTCTATTGCAACTATTTTTACATGAAAATAATCGGGAGTCTTGGTGGCCTTGTGATAGAATCTCAATTTCAGGCTTAGAGGATCATATGTCGATGATACATTTTCATGGACGACTTTTCCAGTATATAATTGATCTCTAGGCTTCAAGGTCAGATGATCGCAAGTTCAAGGTATAATTCGAAGGTCTGTCTGGTGACCCTCAAATATGCAAAACCAGAATCAAAAGCCCTCATGTTTCAAATATCTACGAAATAGTAAAATAAAAAAAAAAGTATACGACAATTTTTAAAATTTGTCAGTACGTCTTTAGAGGGAGGGGGGGGGAACACAATCAATTTCACTAGAAATAGATGTGTTTGATGAATAATAGGACTTCTTAATTTTAGATAAACTCCACAAAGAAAGGAATACATTTCGTTACAATGTTTATATGTATATTACAGCATTTATGAGTTCTTTTCAATATTAAAAAAATGCAATCGGATTCGAAACTATTGTTCGAAATATTGCAGTGTGACAATGTTTCAGGAGCGTTGATTTATTATTTAAAAATTATTATTGTAATTAATTTATATTAATTACAATAATATTTCGAACAAAAAAATTGTATTTAATATTAGTTGCTTTGTACAAAAATATGAAAGTTCTTTCATACAGTTTATTTTAACGTTAAATACGAGGACGACGCATGACTAAAGAGACAGTAAATTTGATTCCAGTACAGTGCGGCCATAGATATAGAATATCAACAACATCCACGTTGCTATTTACAAAAAGACAATGCCTGTGGCATCAGAAATAAAACTGTTTGCCAGATATAATAGTAATAGTTCTTTGTAGTAGTGTAATGTAAAAATAATAAAAAACACGCGGGGTACACAAAAGAAAATAAAAAAAAAATATCATTAAAATACAAATATCAAAAATACAAACATATCCAAACAAATATATGTATGTATATATATATATATATATATAGTATGTGTCCGGTTATATATATATATATATAACCGGACACATACTCCGACATAAAAATTTGATTTTGGAAGAAATGTGTGATTAAGTTGTGATCGTGTGACTCTGACATCAAGCATATCGGCTCCATCATGTTATTAACTAGACTTTTTAGACTTTTAAAAGTGAAATCGCTCAAAAAGCTTATGTGAATTGTTTCGAAATGTTGGATGAAACATCATTCAAACTTTTCATAAACTATAATGTATTTTATTTGTTTATTTATTTCAGACAAGGCAAAGAGTGGCACGACTTAAGAACAAAAACTCAGAAGCATTTACTGAAACCGCCAGCCATCAGAGCTTACTTAGACTCCATGCAAGATATTTCAAGAGATCTAGTGCTAAGAATTTTAGACTTGAGAGATGAAACTAAAGAGATCCCAGACTTGTTGCCTGAGCTTTATAAATGGGCACTTGAATGCAAGTTTATAAATACTGATATTTGTATAAAACAAAATTGCTTTGCTGAAATTTTATCTAAACAGAATAATTGTTTAATAAATTTTAATTAAAATTTTTATTACAACCTTTCTTAAATATTTATAACATACCCGATGAATTGTAAATAAAATACTTCGTTTTGATAATATTTAAAAGCATTATGAAATTGAACAGAGCAATCATTAACTTCAAGCAGAAGCTTCTTGAAATAGCATTATCTTAAGCATTAAATCTTCATGCATTAGTTTTTTTACTTTAGCATTATCTTTTTAAGCATTAAAATTACTTTATTGTTTAAAAACATTTACATTAAAATTAATTTTTAAGCATTTAAAATTTTAGTTTAAAATTTAATCTTAAGCTTCAGTTTTATCAATGATATATCTTTTTAAATATTTTCATATCAAGCCTTAATTCAATGCTTAATTTTTTTTTCCATTCACTATTCTATTTTGGCTATAGAAATATTCCGTGATTCTATCAATAACTTTTTTTAGATATAATGGTGGGGAAAACGCTAGGAAAATGAAGAATTCATTAAAAAATAGCTAAAGGTATTTATTTTTAAAATTTGAATAAATGTTTGATATTAAAACAAATTTTTTGATTGCGTTTGTATAATCATTTCAAAGATTCTAGTAGAAACAAAAGCTGTCAGTTTTTTGCGACTCCATAAGATAACTGCGTGAATTTAGATGAACTCATTGCCATGGTTTTCTAAAACCTTGGAAACAAGTAAACCATAACATTTAGAAAACTTAAAGCAGGTTAAGTTAGATTTTGTGAAAATATTGTTTAAAATTCTTTTAATTTTATCTTGAAATAAATAATCTGAATACACGGATTACACATATGAAAGATCGTTGTAAAATCTTAATATTATTTTTGATAGCATTTAGAATAATTATTAAAATTAACTTTATATTCAATTTCAAAGCAGCAATACTGCCCCGTTTCCTCTTATTTTAATTAATTTTGACTTGCTAAATTATAATTTTTTTTCTAATACATAAATAAGGCGTTCGTTCTAATGAAATTTGGAAGAAAATTGGCGAAAATCTAATTAAAGGTTTTCTAAATCTTTGAAGGAATAACGGAACTCAATTACTACAAAACCAAATTGATAAAGTCTTGAAAAGCTCCCCAAAACCAAGTGAGAATAGAATAATTTAAAGACATCTACGTATTAGGAGAAAATCTTATGGGGGCATATATAGTAAAATGGCGCAATGTAATGTTAAATCCGAAGACCATCCGACGCCGATTGCAAGAATCTGGTCATAAATCAAGATTTCTATTAAAAAACCAATTTTTAAACATGAAACAAAAGTTTAAAAGATTAAATCGGACAAAACCCACGTTAAGAGGACAGAAACACAGTGAAATTATAGAATTTGGAATGATAAAACTAAGGATTTTTTTTTTGTATCGATGACATAAAATACTTAGATTTCCATCTTGATTACATTACATCTTTGTTAAATACCAAATTAGTGTTATGAACTGAAGATGTATGACAGAAACAATTCTAGGTAAAATTTTATGATTAATGGAAATATAAATGCTTAAAATTACATAATTGAAATACTCATTTCGAAATTGTCACCATTCTTATGCGATCGATTTCTAGACAGTGAAGAATTTATATTTCAATTGGATTTAGCCCTATGTCATATTGCCTCTAATGTAAAATCAAGTTTCAAGGTAAAAGTATTTCACTTCTAGAATATCTTGAGAAAAGCCCAGACCTTAAACAAACCTTAACGTCCTTTGGAGCAAACTAAAAAGATTTTTACTCAGAAAAAAAAAATAAAACCAGCAATACATCCAATGAAAATGAAACAATCACGTGTAACTGGGTTTGTGTTCTTACTCCTCCGAAACGGCTCGACCGATTTTTATTAAATTTTTTATGTGTATTTGGTAGGTATGAGAATAGGTCGTAAAGTATATTTCATAACGCTAGGTAATTAGGGTGTCCCAATCCACGTTCAACGTACGCTGATGAGATCACGCTTACTTGAAATCATCGCCACTGTGACGTAATGTTGAAAAAGTGCAGCTAAAAATAAACATGCGCGTCCAAATGCTATAAGATCCATATGCTGACACATTCTCTGACCAATTGTAAGATATCGGCAATGGAAAAGTTGCTGTTTATGAAAATACTGGATGCATAAAATAGCACACTAATTTCTGAACTATCGTTGATTCGCAAAATACTCTCATTGACCGCATATTTCTCGATGTACTCACACCATTATAAATCATGCGTGGCTGACAGAAAGAGCCATTATGGCAGCAAAAAATGTGGACGTCGACGATTTAAACTTCAAGATACAGCAGTCGTTGCCAGGCAACTTGGTATCATACAAATCGATCGATACAGTTTGCGATGCTAACGAAGTTGTAAATTATCCAACAGAGTTTTTGAACTCACTGGATTTGCCAGGCATGTCACCACACCTTCTATGACTGAAAGTTGTATCTCCGGTTATTTTACTTTGGAATTTGAACCCACCATGGCTGTGCAATGGCACGCGATTGGTCATTAAAAATTGATGATAAACGTTATCGAAGCCGCCATTTTGAATGGCAAATTCCAAGCCGAAAATGTTTTGCTGCTACGAATTCCAATGATTCTCACAGACGTTCCAAATGAATTCAAACGCGTTCAATTTCCTATTAGATTGGCATTCGCAATGACAATCAATAAGTCGCAAGGCGGTAATAAGTAAATGCGACTTAGATTTGAGCACTCCATGTTTTTCACACGCACAATTATAAGTGGCATGTTCTCGCGTGGGCAAACCATCGAGCTTATTTGTGTTGGCTAAAGACGGACTGATAAAAAATATCGTTCACTCAATTGCTCTTCGAAATGAATATTGATTTTCTTTGTTTTATTTTTATATTTTATGATAATAAATATATAACTTTTTTCACTTTATGTTCAACCTTTAAGAGATCAAACAATGTATACGTTCGTTAAGTTAATGAAATACATTGTAATGAGAAAATGAATGGGTTTTTTTTTGCTTTTATTAGCGATTATTGTCTACAGCGCTGCATTCCTCTTTCAGTCATAGATCCCATCACCACACACTTACAATATATTCGTTATTTTTTAATTAACAACCAAAATATTCACTAGAAATAATTTATACGGCAGAACAACGTTTGCCGGGTCAGCTAGTAATATTATATATAACAACTGAGGAACTAAAGACATTAATGAATTCCATCGGAGGATATTTCAAGGCGTGATTGAATCTAAAGGTTATCCAACTAAGTAGTCATTAACATAAGTGAGAATTTTTGTATAAGTCATTATTAATAAGTTTCTTATTTTATATCAGTCATTCCAATATAAATATCCATTATAAAAATTATTTTATTGAATTTTTGGTTAAATTATCCTGTAAATTATAAAAGATTTATGATATTTTTCTTTAAAAATTTGTTGTTAAGGACCCTCAAAACGCAAAAATGGGATTTTCTTAGAAGGGCTCGAACAATTAGCTCTATTTTGGGCACCACAGTAATTAGTTGCCAGAAGTCAGGTATTTATCTAACATATTCGTGTATCGTACTTGTTGTTAGGTTGGTTATCCGACAATAGTTATGACACCCAATTTTTTAATTATTTCAACCAGAGCTCATTTTGGGAAGAAAGTTTATGTTGCGAGTATCCTGATAAATCAATAGGTTTATTTTCGAAGAAACATGGCAATATTGTTGGACAGGTATTTAATTCATCGACCTATTTCTCATTCAGTTCCTGCAGGCCTAGGCAGAACAGGCTAGTCTGATTCTGATAATCAAGCACATGTTTGCTTAAATACAGAAAAGAAATTGATTCTGAATTAAAATGCCGAATTTTATACACGATCTTCTTTGAACAACCGCAGTTTCGTTGCTTATTATAATTCTTTTTACTTGTTAAATCCTTAATTGTATTCTTAATTAAGGTGGATAGATCATCTTTTAAAAACTGTTATTAGTTGTCTTTTAATTCTTTTTTTTTCTTGCAGCCGTTTCTTTGGTAGGACTAGACACCAGGCTGGGATGTCTACAAAAAGATCTTCCAGCTGAATCTGATGGAATGCAGATGATAAATTCAGTACTGACTCAGTTTCAATGCATGAATAAACTGGAGCCGTTTACAGGGAACATCCCATTTTGGAAGCTTTTTCCAACACCTACATGGAGACGATTTGTAAAGGCTTCTGATATTTATGCCAAGTGAGCAGATGTGTGTTACTCTCAATTGTTGATAAATAAGAAAAACTAACAAATTCATTATACAGTTTTCCAGAAAAGGATATAAAGTGTCTGTATTCATGTACAATTGTGTTTTATACTATAAAAATTTGCATTCAAAAAGAATGGGAGGTGCAATGGATGGATATCATGGTGAATGATGTCCTATTTTCGAAAGCATATTCTTATAAATTCAGCTGATTTCTCAATATTGATGACTCCTTAAGTACTTGATAATCATTTAAAAATGAAAACTCAAAATTCTTCAAATATTAAATAGTAATAAATTTGAAGAGTTTCAAGAAAAGTTAAATCTATTACTAGAAGAAAATCATTGTTTCGGGCTCTTTTATGTACATGCATTTTACTTTGCTTTTAATTTGGCCTATGCACGATACCTTTAAAAGCATTTTGACATCAAATCTGATTATTTCGAGGGTCACTTAAACTTACAAACTTGTCTTATCACTTGATGTTCAGTAAAAGAATCAAACAGGAACATGTTGACTTCATGTGTAAAGTGAAAAGACCATTCTGCATGAAGGTGACAACAGCTAAGGCATGTCTTTCCTACAATACAATGGTCGCGCGAAAGCATAACATACAGTCCTGCAATGGCTTTATAGATTTCCTAGCATGAATACATGGCAATGTTATTCAAAAAAGAAATGTCCCAGAATGGAAAAACATGGTGAAATCACACCAAACATTCGAATGAAGAGATTGCAGTGACTTGATCAGAAACTCTTGAGGGTATGACATTTCCCAAATGCGACTCTTTTGAGTATTGAAAGTGGGTTTCATTCATTCACAACAACATGCTGCCAGGATGGAATAAAGAATCCGCTTCCAGTTAATTTCTTTTTTTTTTTTAAATTTTCAGCCTGATTTTTATAAAATGTCCCAGTGTAACGTGTGAACATTCTCTTTCGGTTACTTTTCGAATCATTTTTTTTATACAAGGAAAAAATACCAATGTCTCTTCAATTATATCTGAGCAAACCGAAATTTTCCCAGATTATCACTCATGTTAGTATAAATTTTCGAAGCTTACAAGCATTGAAGCATTGTAAGCATTGAGAAAATACTATGCATGTATATTTCAAAATGTTTTCAATCGTCTACTTATATATATAGGATAAAAATCCTGAACCGAATAAGGAAACAGTATGAACTTGAAAAATCAACATGAGTATTCTATTATTTCTTGTGCGATTCAATAAAAATTATCATAAAATTATGTAATTTATAAAATTTTATTTCTAATTCATTGATAGCAACGATTTACTTGAGACGATGTATCCACTCTTTATGGAATTGCCATTTAATGGGGTTTTTTTTCGTCCTGGGCGTTTTGTTATTTCTTCTTATTTCTCTTATAAGATGATTGATAAAGCAAAATCCGTCTTCTGGACAATAAACTACCATCTCCAAGAAAATTTCTAAATGAAATATAAAAATAAATAAATTATAACTTCGCATAACTCATAAAAATTCTGGAAATAAATTAAAAGAAAGTAAATTTTCTTGCTTAAAATTTAAAAGAGTTAAAATGGATTTTAAAATATACAAAAATATTTATACAATACAATATATAATTAAATATCAAAAATTTTTTAAATAAAAATAAAAATTTAATGCATTTTAAAATATAATACATGAATAATGATTTGGTGTGCATTTTGGCCTCCTTCTTGATAGCGTATTCTTCTCACAGAGGATCAACTAATGTTTTAAAGCAAAAAGGTTGAACTGGATTTCCTGGATGTTGTATGAATGAATGTTGTATGAATTCCGAGATATCAAAGAAGAGGGATTGTTTGTTTGAGACCTTGGCTGACGAACAATGCAAAAAATGAACATTCACTAATTCGTGAAAAAGTAATAACGAATATATTTATACTTGCTCAAGCAATCATGAAGGCGGGAAGACACCTGAGGTGCAGTCTGTTCAAATTTTCTTAATTTGCATGCAATAGCATCGATCATAAAACCATTAGAATATTTCCATTTCTTAACAATGTGTCAGATTTTATTTTTATTTTTCAGGATTGCTTTTAAATACATAAATCAATCCCTCCAGCGTTTGAAAGAGATGGAAGAAACTGATGAGAAGAAGCTTACATTACTACAAGCTATGTTAGCCAAGAAGGATTTAAGTGTGCCTGATGCAATGGTTTTTGTTGCCGATATGCTGATGGCAGGAATTGAAACTGTAAGAGCATTTTTGAGTTATTATCTTATGTCAAAATTAAAGATTTCCGGTATTTTAAGCAAAAATATTAATTTTTAAAATTTAATTTTTGTTTTTTTAACTGCATTAAGATTTGCCATTGGTGTTATTTTTTAAGGGAGAAAAATCCTTTAAAAAATAACACCAATGAAAGCAAAAAGAAAATTAACAATATTTAAATTCTAAGAAAAAAAGAAAGAGAAAAGATCATTCTTTTCTTCCTTTTTTTTTTCTTCTGATTTTGATAATTTTTTAGAAATATTTTTTGCCAAATTTTGTACAACATATTAATACATTCTACATTGTTGCATTGAATGACAAACCATTTTTGCTGTTTCACCAAATATTTCGTCGGGTTGTTTACTTCCGTTTGTCAATATCAAGGAAGAAAGATTCTGTCTTTATCTACTCTATTTACTGGAGAAATAAGAAAATGAAATTACAGAACTGTGAGAGACAACATGCAATTAGAAGATAGATAACTCAGGCAACTGGGTTTTTAATATGCCCATAATGCCATGGCCTTGACTTAATTAAATAAGTTCATACAAAAGAGAAAATACAAAAAGCTATTAAAATAATACGACATTTATCATTAACACAATTTAATGCTTGAAATTACTTCTCTGAAGGAATCATGAGCAGCAAGTTATGTATAAGAGATTTAATCAAAATTAACATCACCAATAATTATATCTGTCGAGTCAATTTGATTCTAAAAACAGCTGGTAGATAATAATAATTTCTTTAGCTCCATCCTTTTTTGATGTTGCCTTTTTAAGGATGTGAAACAAAGGAAGTAGATTCCAAGCAAAAATTCCATTTTTAAAATCTGCTGTTTTATTTAATAGTTTGCAATACAAGTTTGTAAAAAAATTGCATTGAATTAGAAATGTTAAAAGGCTGGACTTAAAAAGATTACACTATTTTATATATAGAACGGTATTGGAAAAAGTCCGTGGATATGGGTATGAGGAAAAATAGAGGAATAAAAAAAGGTTTTGAGACTTGTGGCAAAATTTCATAAAAGCAAATGAACTAAATAGGAAAAATTGACTCGAATATAATTCACATATGCTTTTCAGAATTCTTCTTCCTTTTCTGTGATAATTCAAATGTATATCAATTTCTTTTAATGATATTTTTTATTTTAGTTGTTCATATCACAGATATGAACAACTAAAATAATTCGGGAACTATTCGGGGAGTTTAATTGATCTCACAGTAAATGCCTAGGCTGTAGATTCTTTATACAGTCCACTTTAATCGTAGCCCATTAACTCATTTCTAAACCGTTACAAATAGACATGTTTTACCAGTTTGAAAGATGCTTTAAATATTATAAAGAAATAAATTTTCTATTGTTTGAGAATTCCTGAAAGAAATTGAGATGTTTAAATTTCTATAGTCTTATTATCCATATTAGTCCTTCCGGTCTTATTAGCCTTATTTAGTAAAATATTCTTGACACACTAAGACTTTACACAAAAAGATCTGATTTCATTTCCCGAGTTCATTTTCCGTCATTAGATATTTAACGACCCCTTGTGGATATATTTTGAAGGTTATAGTAATGTCACATGATAACGATGAAGAGTGTTTTGCTCTGAAGAATACATGTTCGAATCGATTGCTAAATATGACTTTTAAAATTAAAAGAATAAAAATTCTTTTTCAGACATCTCATTCTGTTGGCTTTCTACTCTACAATTTGGCGAGAAATCAAGATAAACAGGAAAAACTACATCAAGAAATTAGTAAATATCTTCCTACAAAAGATCTAAAAATCACCTCTCAAATTTATGAAGAAATGCGTTACCTGAAAGCTTGCATCAAAGAATCAATGAGGTCATCTAAATTACTTTAATTATTATTGTGTCTCTTTCATTTATCAGTTTTTGGTTATATATTTCGCGTCAAGTTTTATACAGGGTGTTGCCGAATTCGATCGATAAATTCAAAAGGGTGATAGGAGGCATCAAGAGGATAAAGAATCACCATACAACATGGGGTCCCAAACGACGTTTAGGGGATAAAAATCACAAAAATATAAGGAGTCGGCGAACTTTTGGAAACTGTAAAAGATTAATAAAAAAATAACAAAAGGTGTATCAACTATGAATTTTTTTTAAGTGGAAGCACATTCTTGAAGGCTATTTTTCATGTAAGTAACATGCCGATTTGATAAACCAGGGGGTCGTAAATTATTGAAAACAAAAAAGTAGTTTAGAACACTTATCTGCAAAAATATTAAAAATTTAAGAAAAATAAAAGCTTGAAAATATAAGGAGTTTTATACTCCTTAATTTGATATAAGTCTGTAGTGTGAAAATTGAGGAGATTTTAAGATTGAGGAGGAAAATTGAGGAGGTTAAGAGAAAAACTAAGATGTTTGTCAGGAAACATCGCTGCAAGATCGATATCGATGTTTACAGAGGGTGTTGCCAAATTCGAAAGGTAAATTTAGAGAAGTGATAGTAGGCATTAAAGAGATTAAAAATTATCATAAAACATAGGGTCGCAGGAGATGTTTTTTCTGTGAAAATCGCAAAATCAGACATCGAAGAGACAATTAGCCTGGTGAAGAGAATGGCCCTAAGAATGCAAGGATTTGGAACAAGGTAGTCGAGAAGAAGAAGTTTTCTCGTATCTAAAGTTTCCATGCGTTCGAGAAATATAAAAGCTGCTATCATTGCAGAATTGATGGTTCGAGGAATATAAAAGCAGCTTATATTCCTTAAAGAGCAGTGCAGAATTGATAGTCGATAAGTTTCATTCGCAAACAACATGTTAGATTTCACGAATGACGAATATGCGAATATGCATTTAATTTACTACCGAGCGAATGGTAATGGACGGTTAGCACAAAGAATATACCAATAGCAATATCCAAGTAGGCGTTGTCCACACCACAGGACCTTTGCAAATATTAATAGACGGTTGCGGGAGACAGGATCCTTCAAAATAACGAGATCAAATGCAGGGCTTGTTTTCTTGAAGCACATCCTTCCGGATTTACTACAGGAAATACCGGCCATTGCACACCAGAACATGTGGTTAATGTATGGTGGTGCACCAGCGCATTTTTTGAATTATGTGCGTAACTAACTAGGTGATACATATCCTGGGACATGGATTGGACGTGGTCGTCCTGTTGATTGGCCTCCAAGTTCCCCGGACCTTAATCCCTTGGATTTCTTCTTCTGGGGCCATATAAAATATCTTTTTTATCAGATACCTTTGGATACATTGAAAGATATCGTAGCACGGATCGTCGTCGTTGCTGGAGAAATCGCAAATGCACCTGGTATATTTGAGCGCGTCCGGTGGACCTTTAAACGTCGGTGTAGATTGTGTAATGACCTTCACGGCCGCAACATTGAGCAATTTTTATAAAAGTTTATCATCGTCTCCTTTCTTATGTTAAAATGCCTGTGCTGCAAATGTATGCTGTATATGTATTCCAGCAAATAAATTTTCACCGTCGCTTGCGAGTTTATATTTCTTTGAAAATTCTTACCGCCTTGATGCCTAATATTACACCACAGAACTTTTCAATAGAATTTTGCAACACCTTCTGTAAACCTTGGTGCAGATGTTGCAGCGATGTTCCCCGGCAAACATTTTAGTTTTTCTTGAATATCTTAAAACCTCCTCAATTTTCACACTACAGACTTATATCAAATTTAAGAGTATAAAATTCCTTATATTTTCCAGTTTTTATTTTTCTTAAATTTTTAATATTTTTGCAGATAAGTGTTCTAAACTACTTTTTCGTTTTCAATAATTTACGACCCCCTGGTTCATCAAATCTGCATGTTACTCACATGAAAAATTGCCTTTAAGAATGTGCTTTCACTTAAAAAAATTCATATTTAAAACTTGGTTTTTTTTTGTTATTTTTTTATTAATTTTTTTACAGTTTCCAAAAGTTCGCCGACTCCTTATATTTTTGCGATTTTCACCCCTTAAACGTTGTTTGGGACCCCATGTTGTATGGGGATTCTTTATCCTCTTGATTTTGTCCTCTCTGAATTTGTAGGTCGAATTCGGCAACACCCTGTATAATATAACATAAGTTTTATATATATATATTTGAAACATATATGTTTTATATATATAACAAGTTTTATATATATAATATAACATCCATTTCTGATATCCTAATATACTTTTTATTAACTTTGAATCTCAAGAACAAAAACTTCTGAAACTAAGAATTATATGTTCATGCCTCTATTGCTGTACTTACCAAAGAAAATATTTCTTAGAAAGGTTTAATTAGGATTGCACAAATCGATCTCAGTACTGGTAGTACTTCTTGGTTGTAACGGCGACCAAAAAGGATCAAGAAAAAAATTTCGCCAATTCGGCAATTTCAATCGTCAAACTACATAGCATGTGATTCGCAGGTTCAAAGGCTTTCCTAATAAACAATAATGCATTTGAGTATATTTTTATAATTTGGTAAAATTTTTTCTTGGAGCTTTTCGTCGCAGTTAAAACCGAGTTGTACCCAGATCTGGTTTGATTTGGTTTGAAAAAGTTTTTTGAGTTTAATGTTTGTTGCATCGGCATTTAACATCGACAAAATGCTATTAATAAAACTTCTCTGATTACCAAAATACTGGAACATAAGATTCTTTTAATCCGCAAAATTGATGATATGGAACTGGACAAATTTGCTTGTGTGACAAAATAACGCTTACAGTTAAAAGATAGGAATTTTTAATAAAAACTAATATTTACAAAAAAAAAAAGAGTTCTGAAAGTATTTTCTTAAATTATTGCTTGCATTTTTTCAAGAAACTGTGAAGTTGAGTCGTTTAAATTAAATAGTGTACATGACAGTGCTTATTTCAGTTGCATTATACACGCACAAATAGAAATTTGTTTACCTTTATTAACAGTTAATAAAATAAAAATAGTCCAGTATTCAATAGACTATAACAACAACATATGAACTCATTTTCAGAGCACATGAAGAAAACTCGAGACGGCAACCGTCCAATCGGCTAATATTTTAGATCAAGTTCAGTAGTCGCAGTCAAAAATACTGGTAATCGCGTGCCTACTTTTTCAATGAAATCACAAAAGCAACTCATATAAAACTTCCAACATCACTCATTTTCTACTCAAGACATAAATTTTTTAATAACCTTAATTCATATATTAGTTTATTTCTAGTTTTCAGATTATATCCGACTCAACAATTGTAACAATATATCTTGCATGTAAATATATCTGAAATTTTTAATTTCAGAATTGCATGCATTGGCGTTGGCAATAGGATCTCAAATTGTTCAGCTCAACTGCATTCTACTTGTGGCGTTGGCAACAGCAGTTAAAATATTATTATTATTTAAAATAACTGGTTGATGGAGCATTGTAAAATGTTGACCTTTTCTATTTGATTTTGCTGCAGTGCAAACTTTGAATTTAGTTTATCATTGATATGCATCGCATATTTTTTCATCAAGTATTTAAAATGTTTTAAGAATTATTAATTAAATTTATGGTTTTTATGGATGAAGTTATGTGTTTATTCTCCACCGCCAAACCGGTGACCTGTGGACTTTGAATACGTGATATTCAATCTGTTTACATCCTCCAAATTGCTACACAGAAAGAACTTTCTTCAGCCGTAGAACTTATTTATATTGCTTGCTTTACCTTGTGTAACAATTATTTTGCTTATTTTTTGAAAATTATAATGTCGCAAGAAGAAAACGAAACTTCCGCCAATATAGCTCGGGTAGCCGTAAAAACGCCGCCATTTTGACGGGCGAATTCAGAGATTTGATTCGGCCAGATGGAAAGCCAGTTTACGCTAGCTGGAATCACCATGTTGATTACGAAATTTTACCATGTTGTCTCCGCTTTAGAGCCTGAATAGCTAATTATTGTGGGGGATCTTATTTTAAAATCCGTTCACTGCACTCAGATCCCGGCTATATTTGCAATACACTGACAATAAAGAAGAACGCCTCCAAGACCTCATCCCTGGAATGCAGCGCGGGAATCGCAAGCCCTCACGTCTTTCATTGGAGATGAAAAGCAAGGCTGGAAACCGAATTTCCAATAATTTGCTTAAATCCCTTTTTCTGCAGCGTCTTCCAACAAACGTACAGCAGATTCTTGCTATCTCTGGTGATGGAGTGGAAAAGTTAGGTGAGATGGCGGATGGAACTATGGCAGCTGCTTGTAGCACACCATCGATTCAAGCAGTCGAAGTGGGAGATACGGAGCTGAAAACCATGCTTATGGATATTTCGTCTCGTCTGCCTCACCTGGAGATCTTTCTACCTCCCGCGGGCGTTTCCGTCTTCGCTCGGTCAGCAGAGATTCCAGAAATCACTAACACTGTTAGCACACCAACATTTCAAGGAAGTGCAACGAAGTGTACCAAGCCATGTTCCTATCAGCCGGAAAACTAGAACGGCCGTCACTCGAGACAGCGGGTAGCGGCACAGTTGAGATTAACCGATTGTATCTTTCCTATAAATCTATTAACTCCAGATATCTGATTGATACCGGCGCCGACGTCTTAGTCATTCTTCGCTCATCGCCACCAAACATTCCCGACCAATTTCGCTCAAGCTGTTCGTGGCAAATGGAACCACCATTGCGACTTGAACAGCTGTTATCACTTGATCTGAGCATACGCAGAGTGTTCCGGTGGCCGTTTATTATCGCTGATGTTTCGCAATCGATAATCGGGGCCAATTTTCTGCGCCACTATGGACTGCTGGTTGATATTCGTCTGGGATGCCTGGTGGACTCTGTAACGAATTTGCATCTCCCAGGGAGCGATACAGCAAATAAATAATTTTGCAATCAAGGCAGTTAATGGTGACACAAAGTTTCACAAACTGCTCACTGAATTCCCTGCTCTTACTGAAGTGGTTTCAACCCCAAAGCAAGTAAAGCATGAAATGAAACATACTATATTAACTAAAGGACCACCAATTTTCTCAAAGGCAAGGCGTTTGACTCCTGACAAGCTTAAAGCAGCCAAGCAAGAGTTCCAATACTTTGTTGACACAGGAATTTGCAGGTGATGTCAGGTAGCTGTTGGGCATCACCACTTCACATGGTGCCTAAAAAAGAATGGATATTGGCGTCCTTGTGGGGATTACAGTAAGCTAAATGTTGTTACAATTCCATCGGTATCCAGTCCCCCATATCCACATTATTTGCAGATACTGGAATAAAAGAAAAATTTTTCAACTCTAGATTTGGCAAAAGCCTACTACCAAACCCCAGTACAGGAGAAGGACATTCCTAAAACGGCTCTTGCTACGCTGTTTGGACTTTTCGAGTTCCTCTATATGCCATTTAATCTCTCAAATGCGGCTTCTACATTCCAAAGATTCATCTACCATGTCTTGAGTGGAATGGATTTTTGTGTACCATACTTCAATGATGTTCTAGTTGCATCGGAGACTGAGGAACAACATCTGCATTATCTTAAACAGGTATTTCAGCGATTTTAAGAATATAGTGTGACTTTCAGTGCTTCAAAATGTGTTCTGGGAGTGACATCTGTGAGATTTCTTTGATATATTGTGTCAGCAGAGGGTATTTCTTCAATACCATAGAAAATTGCAGCTATTTTGGACTTCCCAAAACCAGAAACCATAAAAGAACTTCGTAGGCTTTTAGCAATATGCAATTTTTATAGGAGATTTATATTTTACGCTGACAGAACATAGGCAGCATTGAATAATTATCTTAAGGGGGTCAATAAAAATGATAGAACAGCCGTCAACTGGTCAGAAAAGACTCTTGCAGCATTTGAAAAGGGCAAAAAGGATCTGGTAGAGGCCACAATCCTGGACCACCCAGCAGCAGATGAGCCACTTGTAATTGTGATAGATGCATCAGATACAGCGGCTGGCGCTGCTCTTCATCAGCATGTATTTAAAGGATGGCAACCTTTAGCCTTTTCATCAAAGACTCTCTCTTTCTCTCCGGCACAAAGCTGATACAGTGCATATGATAGAGAGCTGCTAGCTGCTTACATGGCAATTAAATATTTCAAGCATATGGTCGAGGGACGGACTTTCATGCTGTTCACCGATAACAAGCCTCTGGTGTATGCATTCAAGCAGAAAGATGATAAATGCTCTCCACGTCAAACACGACAATTAGATCTGATCGGCCAGTTTACAACAGATATTCGCTATCTGAAAGGGCCCGAAAATGTAGTGGCTGATGCTTTATCTCGTGTACATATCACAACAATTAATACACCAGCTGCTTTTGATTTACAAAAAATGGCAGAAGAGTAACAGAAAGACATCCAATTGCAAGACATATTGGCTGATGTTTCTTCAACTTCCCTCAGGCTACAACCTCTTCCAAAGGTCAACCTCCAGTCATCCTCCACTGCGATTTTTCAGGAGAGCGCATTCGTCCATTTGTGCCTGAGTGTTTCAGACGAGAAATTTTTAACACTCTACACTCACTTTCACACGCAGGAGTAAGAGCATACCTGAAGCTGGTTGCTGAACGATATGTGTGGCCATCAATGAGACAGGATGTTACGCTGTGGGCTCGCTCGTGTTTGCAGCGTCAACGAGCCAAGGTTTCTTGACATACAAGAAGTAAGGTTGGAAATTTTGTTCCTCCGAGTTCTCGCTTTGAGCATGTGCATATTGACATGGTGGGACCTCTTCCTCCATCAGAAGATTTTCGTTACTGCCTTACTTGTGTAGATTGGTTCTGTAAGTGGCCAGAGACATTTCCGCTAATAGAGATGTCAGCAGAAAACGTAGCAAGAACTTTACTATTCTGGTTAAATCTCCAGGTTTGGTACACCCCTCAGGTTGACAACTGACCAGGGAACAGTTTGAGTCAACCCTTTTTGATGCCCTAATGAAGTTTTTGGGTACCGCAATGCACCGCACAATTTCTTACCATCCGGCTGCATACGGGCAAGTTGAGAGATTCCATCGACATTTGAAGGTGGCTATAATGGCTCATGGCACTACTCGGTAAACTACTGTGCTGCCCACGATACTGTTAGGTTTTCGAGCTGCATGGAAGGAAGATCTGAAAGCAACAACTGCAGAGTTGGTTTATGGGACTCCCACATGCCTTCCTGGTGAATTTCTCTGCTCCCCTAGAAAACAGTCCTGATCCTTCTACCTTCGTGGGAAGGCTAAGGGAAGCAATGCAACAGCTTTCACCTCTGACAACCAAGCATCACGGGCGACATGCAGCTTTTGTGAATAAGGAGCTGACTGCGTGCACTCATGTTTTTCTGCGGTCGGAAGCTTAGAAAAAGCTTAGAACCTCCATACATGGTCCCCTTTGAAGTTGTTAGCCGCAATGGCAAAATTTTTAAGCTCTTAAGGAATGGGAAAGAGATGTTTGTGAATATAGACATACTGAAACCTGCCTACATTTTGAAAGAATTAGCAAACAGTCCAGCCGATACTTCATCCTATCAGTCAGAAGCAGTCCCAGTCAAAAACATCAACCAAAAACCACCAGCAGGAGGATCTAGAGCCGCAAGCTGATGAACAGAGGACAGTGGCTCGCTATGTTCGAAGAGTGAAATTTAACCCTAAGTACATTTAAAATCTCGCTGTCGCTGTGGCATTGGCAACAGGAGCTGAAATTGCTCAGCTCAACTGCATTCTACTGCTGGCGTTGGCACCAGCAGCTAAAATATTATTATTATTATTTAAAATAACTAACTGATGGAACATTGCAAAATGTTGTCATTTTTTTTTATTTGATTTTGTTGCAGTTCAAACTTTGAAACAATCAAGCTGATGTTGCCGCAAAAACAGCTAATTCAAATGAAAAAACGTTTGTTCCATTTCAAGACTTAGATTAAATTTTAAAGCAATGTTCCCTCCGTATATAGCAGCGTACTTGGGACTCGCAACTTGATAATAAATTGCATTCCATCCAACCATTTAATTCTTGTTTTAAAAATGACTCTCTCAGTCGTAGAATGAATGTCGTGTTAACAAGGCTTCGCATAGGTCATACTTATTTTTCTCACAAACATTAACTTCATTCAGATACAGCTCCAATTTTTGAAAATTAAGTACTATAATTTCAGTCCGGCATATCATTTGTGAATGCCCTAAATATCGCTTTCTAAGAATAAAATATTTCGGCAGAGATTACCCAAATTTGAAAGATATAATTGGCGAACCCTACCATATTAATTTAATTTCATTTTTACTTGACATCAATTTCATGCATAATATCTAATTTCGATTTTCAATTTGTGGTTTTAACTTTACATCCCCTTACTGTAATGAGTAAATTTTTTGTATTTTAACGCGAGTTTGACACAGCATGGCTAGTATTGGCCCTTGAGCCATAAAAAAAACATACAAGCAAATCAAACTTTGAATTTAGTTTATCACTGATGTGCATCTCATATTTTTTCATCAAGTATTTAAAGTGCTTTAAGAATTATTAATTAAATTTATGGTTTTTTATGGATGAAATTATGTGTTCATTCTCCCCCGTCAAACATTATTTAAAATGCAAATTCATTTGAATGAATTTATTAAATTCCATTACTGATCAAAAATTTTTTTCATTTGATTTTCTGAAGTACAAATTTAAACAAAGCATCAATAGCTTAAATGCTTCGTATTTCAAATTTTTTTACGCTTTTTAAAATTTTATAAATTAACATAATTTTCTATCCACAATTTTTTTAAAAATAATTTATATATTACATTATTCCTTGTTTTCAGATTATATCCTGTGATTGGTGGCACAGCTCGTACCTTAGCGAATAATGCAGTTTTGAGTGGTTATAAAATTCCTGCAGGAACCATGATTTTTGTTTCTTATGAAGAGGTATTTACAGACGAGAGGTACTTTAAAAACCCGAATAAATATCTACCAGAGCGATGGCTGAATAAAGCAGAAAAACCTCATCCATATTCATGTATCCCATTTGGATTCGGGCCTCGAAGCTGTATCGGGAAGAGACTAGCTGAGCTAGAAATGTGCTGCTTTCTAACTGATGTAAGTGTAATGCATTTTAAAAAAGAGAAGACATTGCCTTTCTATTAGTATTTGTATTTACAGAAGAATTTCAAACAGACTGAAGGAATAATAACAGTCCATAAGACCACTCATAAATATATACGCATATATTGTTATGGAATTGTTGCTCAGAAAGAAGTCCCGCAGCGGAAGGCATAGGGGAAAGTTGCTGAAGTCGTAACCTTTAAAAAAAATCACCGATTAAGGTATCCGACTAAGTTAAAAACATAAATTTGGATAAAAAGTCGCATTTCTATTAATTAATTTATTTATTTTGAGTTTCAAGAAATAGGTACTTTCCTGTTTCCAATGATATTTTGTCTCTATGACGATTAGAAGCCAAATTATAGCAAACTATTGACATATAATTGATGTTTATTTATAAGCATTTAACAACTTAAAAGCATTTTCTGAAGAACAAGTTTTTTCATAATTCTACTGTACATCTCAAAAAATAATCAAGACCTCTTTAAGAAATTTATAGTTGCTGCTAGTTATGTAATGAATTGTGAATTTGATGTCGAATTCTCTAGAAGCGATTTTATGATTGTTTATGTAAATATTGTAGGAAAAGATTCTAGAATCTCATAGATAATTTCATAGATTACACACAAAAATTTTATTTTTAAATATAATTCTTAGATAATAGTTTAAAATATATTATACATGTAATGTTGCCAAGAAAAATGAAAAGTTGTAAAAAAATTTTTTCTCTAGAAAAATCCTAATTCTTTAATAAAGTTTTGTAAATAAATACTAAAATTTACACTAGAACATGCTTTTTCTTCAAAAGTTGCTTATATATTTAAATAATTGCACTTTTATTCATCATTTCATCCTTATATTAATAAAAAAAAAAAAAACTTTGTACTTTTTTTTTAAAGAATCCCCTCCTAACCAATTTGGATTCTTTAATTAAAAATTTAAAAAGAAAAAAAGAAACAACTTATTACCATAAAATTCTTATTAAAAACCATTATTGTGCACTATAAAATTAATCCAAAAAATATATGCATTTTGAGGAAAATTATAAATTTTATGAAATCAGATTCAAATATTTATTGCAATTATTATTGCTTGAAGAGCAGCGATTTAAACATTGACATTTTCGTGGAAAATGTTTCTTTTCCATTAATATTCTAAAATGATAAATTGTTGTAAAGTAAAATAACAAAGAATCTCACATTTTTAACCTTATCTTCACACTATGTCATTATAGCATTTAATCATTTTTAAATAAGAAAATTAATATAACTTGGATTTTCTTTTTCTTTTCAAATTATAGGTTATCAGAAATTTCAAAGTTGAATACCATTATGATGAAATTGGCATATATTCAAGAATGGTTAATACGCCAGACAAACCTTTGAGATTCCGTTTTCTTGAGAGATGATTTGAAGAAGAATTTTTGCATAAAGAATGTTGTAATTGTTTTTGATATAATCACATTTGTATATTAACTACATACTAATGCCAAATTCCTATAATAAAGTATATATAAGAACTAATGTACTTTATAAGTTTATTCGGTAAAAAAATATATCAACATTATTCCGGCTACTTATTTTATATCCACATATTGCCATCTATTATTCTATTCATAATCACAACACTACAATTAAGGCTGAACTTATCTAGAAGTTTTATATATATAATTTCCATAAATGTAAAAAGAATGTTGCATTAAAAAAACATTTATCTATTTGTTATTTTTAAAAATTCAAATCAGATAATGTGTAGAGAGCCTATATTAATATACAAACATCACCTTTAAATCTCAATTTCTAAATATTTTTAAGTAGAATTATTTCTCATAAATAAAGAAAATATAGCATGTATAAATATTTTGTAATATTTGCTGATTAAATGATAATCGATCAATAAATTCATTTTTTATATTTTAGTTACTGAATATGAGTGAATACACTGAAATAAGCTGAAAAAAAATTGCATATGTGCAGATGCAAAAACGAGAAAATGCAATGAATGATCGTTCGTAAAGCAATTAAAAATTACTATATTAAGCATTAACTGTTTATGTTATTGTATTGTTAACTGTTGTTATTGTTTGGCGAACAACTTGTTCGCATTTTAATTTTGTATATAAACCTTATTAATGGGAACCAATTCCATGACACACCAATACACACATGAGTACGCCTACACAATCAGGCGTATTCATCGCTATTACTGTGTGTGTATGTGTGCGTGTTTGTGACACAAGACCATTTTGCCTAAAGTTACCAAATTTGGTACATATATACCTTGAAGGGTAAAAATGCGCATCTTGGAGCGAATTATAATTAGTTAAAAAATAAGCTACATCTGCATGATTTTTCACTATAACTTCCGGAGATATTCCCGCACAAAAATGAATTTTACACCACTTCAAAATTTTAAAAAATTGTCTTTTTATTGATAAAAATTTAACAATCGTACAATTTTATTTATTTATTGTTTAATTTTTGAAAATAGATTATATTATTGCCCTGAAATTCAAACCGTTTTCATAGTTTCAATAATTTGCATAGTTTAAACTAACTGCGCGATTTACTTCCATTGTCAAAAATTAAAAAAGAAGGATTTTATTTGTGTAATTTACAAGACGGATAAAAAACTGTATGTGCAATACCGTGAAATTTAAAAAATGGATAAGCAAAACACTTAAGTTTTTAAAAATGCTATGATGACATAGGATTGATCTCCATTAGAAAGGTTCATCCACACAGTAAACAAAACGTTTGTAAGATAATTAAAACAGCAAAGCTTTAATATTTGTTAGTTTCGCGAAATCATGAACATGAAATTAGGTCTATACGATTTAAATAAAACTAAATGCAACCAATATTCCCTGCGAGTGTAGTCTTTATTATAAGTAGATATAGAGATGATGCTATCCCACCTCATACTGTGGTAGGATTGAGTACTACTTCTCTACTACAGAGTGCATTTTCATGGTCTCGTGGCAAACCAACGCCAAGTTTCCGATAAGAAGAATTGGAAAGAGTCGCCATAATCTCTTCTCCAAGCAAAAAAATTCATTGGATGATTAAATTTATCAATGAAAATAGAGATATCTTCCTACCACAAACATCCAAGGTCACACATTCAAAGAATTAAAATTCATTCCACATTCATTGAAATGCATTGAATTTTAATTTGTAGTATCCTCTAATTATTATTATTCCAGATATTTTTCCTATCCTATTCCAAAATAGAAAATTATACTAAATTGTTGTGCTTTATTATCCTTTTTTTTTGTTTTATATGATCGTAATTTCTGTAAATACTTATTTCTGTTATGTTTTTGGTAAATATTCTATTTTAATAAAAATTTCGGATCATGCCCATCTAACAATTCAGAGACCGAAATGGTTACAAATACAAGGATATGAAATGGCTTTAAGATCTGTCCCCACCTCATTCTCATACATTCAAAAGCACCAAGTATGAAAAGCTTCTCTTCACGTTCTCTTGGAAAATCCGTTCATATATTTGTCAAAAATCATACAAAGAAGATCAAAGAATGTTGTAAGAGAAAACTTGCAAATTGTTTATTTATATTAGTTGATTACTATTGCATACTATACTCCTATATGACTGATTTAAGAATTTGCATTCATCAGTGACAGCTGACCTTTAGAAAAATACAAAACGAGGAAAATAAAATTTCTAAAATTCATAGTTTCCCACTAATTTTATCGGTACATTAAACTACCATGTAAACAATTGACATAATAAATGATTAGTCCAAGCAGCATAATTCATGCTATTATGCAATATCAGTAATCCTACAAAACATATAATTATCAATAATCCTACAAAACATATTACGAAGTGTCCTAAAAAATATCGGAATGCAAATAAAGAAGAAAGCTTTCGGAGCTTGTTTTTTTTTTTTGTTGTTGTTTGTTTTTTCACTTTAACAAAATTTCGGATTTGATTGTCTTTCTGATTCTTAGTAATTAGTTTAGTCTATTTCAAATTCGTTGAACCAGTAGAAAAAAAAAATCTACCAGTTCTTAAATTAATGGATAGAGAAATGCAATAATTAAAATCCCATTTATTGTATTTAAAAAAGTTTAAAACTTAAATTCTTTGGTACACTTTTATGAATATAGATTGTTTATATTCATAAACAATCTATATTCATTCTTGTTTTTACATATCAAGTAAATTTCTACAGGAACACGTTCGTATAATACTTTTTCGCATTCATTTTTTTAAATTTTAGTCGAATAGTTACGATAATGATTCATTTTGAATAAGCATAATTTCCTGGTTAACAATATAAATTCAGATCAGCCTTTCTGTGATTCAATAAATTGAATCCCTTTCGACTATTTTGTTCTAAGTTCTAAATTCTATGGTATAAAAATTCTTGTTGGCAACTGCCGTGACAGTATCAACTTCGCGCGAATGTGGCTAATTTTAAAACAAAGCGACAAAGTTTCGGTTTCCTTACAGATGATTATGGAAAAATTACAAATCTTTTGCCGTCTTAAATTTATTTCTCAAAATTGTGCTTTCTACCCCTTCATATTCTCCCATATTATGAAATTCAAAGGCAACAAGTGGTCTTCAAGAGGCCGCGAGGGAGAATGCTCCCTTTTTGGTACCTCCGGAAATGTTGGGAGAAATGCATTCATACAAAAAAAAAAAAAAAAAAAAACATAGACTTTATGGTCTCCCTATCCTTTGTTGCTTGTCTGCTTATTTGAAAACAGATGGCTATTTGAAGTGAAGCATTTCTTATCGAGTTTTAATCCGGTAAGTTCAAAATATGTTTCGAAAAAAAAAAAATTCTTTCATAATGTTATGGATTTTAAAGCACTAAAATAATAGAAATGATTTCTGAAATTTGCAAATTATTATTTTGTTAAGGCAATAAAGATCCTTAATTTACATAATATTTTTGTATAATTCTTATTAGTACAAATCGTTATTTGCAGCACCTCAGTATTGTAGGATGTTCTGAATGATATTCATTATCATATCTTAACAATAGTTTTGGACACCTTTTAGTAATAAAGAACTGTTTATTAGTTTTGTTTCCTTACCTACAGTTTAATGATGAATGTGTTACTGTTGTTTTAGTGTCGGTTTTCATCTTTCCCAGTGCAGTTTACTCTTGTTCGCTTTTATTATTTTATTTTTGAATATATATTTTTTTTTGTTTATATAATTTTATATTTTCCTTATTAATTTAACTTCGACTTTCATGTTTTTAATATACCTTCTTATATTTTACTTTGAAATTTGCCTACGTCTTTTGATTTATATAAACTTTTTTACTTAATTTTTAGCATTGAAATTACAATTTTAATTAAAATCAGATTATAAATTTTTAATTTTGATAAAGCAAATAAAAATTCCTCATTGCTTATATTTTGTATTTTTTCTTTAATAAATGGTATATATAAATATGTTTGCATGTCTTGTGTAATCATAATATGGATATAAGTTGATTAGTATTTTTAAATTTAATTTCTAATGCATTTAATATCCTAATTAAACAGAATGAAGATTGTCTTGAAGATGAGATATTGCCATTCTTTTTCAAACTGGATTGCAGTTAAGAAATCCTTTCAGAATATCTTCAGTAAATCTTTAAGGTGGAATTCAAGTGCTCCTACCAAAGAAATTGATGCACATTCCGAATGGATAGCAGCCAGGCCCTTTTCAGAAATCCCAAGCTTGCCAATGTTACCTCTTATTGGCACAGCTTGGCATTATTTACCTATCATAGGTCTGTTTAAACTTTTATCAGATGCTTGATTTATATAACCGATAAAATGCTGTTGTAACCTAAAAAAGGACTTATAAATGTTAAAAATTAATCTTGTTTACCAAAATATAGTTTGGTAACAATTTTTTTAAAAAAAAATACTTGATTTGTTAGATAAGTTACAAATATGAAACAACTTTTTAATTATTTACCTTGTCTATAAAACAATCTGTAAATCAAAAGTTATAGAACTGCATTGCTTAAAATTAATTTCAAAATGGATTGTACTATTTGTATTGCTCATTTGCTGAATTTCCAAATTTAATTTATGTCTTATTTTAATAGTGGGAGGGTGGATGTTATTCTGTATTTCTTATTATGCATTAGTACTAAAGGAAAAAATTAAATTTGGTTTTTTTAATAGTTTTATTCCTTGCTAAAATCATTATTTAATTTTATTTAAATTAGCAAAAGTTTAATATTTTTACAAATAAAAAATATAGCTTAATAATTTTACATTATAATTAATACTATTGATTTAACAAATAATATTATAAAAATTGAAAAATAAAAAGATTAAGAGTATATTAAATTTTAAAAAATTGAATTTGATATATTTATGTGGTTTTATATTTGTAATTACTATTCTAAAATCTTTATATAATTTAATAAATCTTTTATTATCTTTTTAGGACATTATCAATTAGATAGACAACATCTTGCATACAGAGAAAAAAGAAAACTGTTTGGTGATATTCATCGTGAAAAATTTGGAAAACTTGATATAATAATAACTTTCAATGCAGATGATTTTCAGACAATTCAAAGAAATGAAGGCAAATATCCATATAGAGTACAAATCGATTCTGTCACAGCTTACAGAAAATCTAGAAAACAATGGTTCAGTACTGCAGGTCTCATGTCATTGTAAGTTTCCTGTTGTAATTTTTATTGATAAAATCTTTATTTTATGAAGAGAATATAAATCGTAACAAACAAACAAAATAAAATATACTTTTCAAAAAATTCATTTAAAACAAAATAATTATGTTTTGAAATTCTGAATTCAATGTAACTGATTTTAATAATCTAACCAAACTGCTAATCCAATATAATCTTTATATAGCCTATTGGATTTTTTAATAGCTCAACAATATATTAATTTAAATAGTTTCATGCTTTTTAACAGTTCATTCTTTTTTTCTAAATATATTACAAATTTTTTTAAATTATTTCTTTAATTTTTTTTTTATTCTGTACTTTGTCATATTTTTTCAGATATTTATTCAAAATAAACTTCTGTTTTAATCTAATACTTACTGAATTTTTATTTAGCTTTTTTTTAATCTGATTTTTTTATTAAGAGATAAAAGTTATCTTTTTGCTTTGTATCAAACTTAGCTCCATTTGTAAAATGGTCCATTTGCTTTGGGTATTGGTTTGGATGTTTTTATAAGATCAGTGTTCTAAATTGATAGATCATTGTTTTGTATTTTAATTAAAAGTTTAAAAAAATAAGGCATTTAAAGTATTTTTATTTAAATTTTTAATTGATATACTAATTATATTTTATAATTACCTGAAATAAAAAAAAATACGATTCTATTGATTCTAAAAAAATACTGATTTTATCTGCATGTCTTATCAGTAGCTTCAACATCATAGTATTGCCCAAAATGTCATTCAAGAAAAATTTATTTTAAATAAGCATTATGCTGAACCTTTATTATATACCTCACCCAAAAATTTTCATCCACATTTTTTTTCTTTGATTGAATGAGAAAATATTTTCAATTTAGTTTCAGGCTTTTAAATTAAAACTTGATATTTTTGTATAAGTCGGTAATATTGTCTCGAAAGCGAGATTTCATTATTAAATTCATCTGTTATGGGATATCTCAATAGTTGGAAATAGCAATGTTGTATTTTGGTTTAATGAATTTAATTGTATAAAATTAGCTGTAATGATTATTGCATATTAACTGTCGTATTTATTTTGAAGAAATCTGTCAATTACAAATTATCTCCCAACTATTTTTATGTCTTATAAATAAATTGTTAAACTTTTTTATTATCTATGTTCTAGATCTAGTATGAAATAAAGTTAATCTAAATGCTTATTACATGATTTATGTAAAGTTGTATCTTGTAGACGGGGAGAAGAATGGGATCAATTAAGAAAAAAATCTCAAACCCATATTTTGAAACCAGGACTTGTTATTAGATACCTAAATCTCTTGCTTGGAGTAGCTGAAGAAATGGCTGAAAAGATTTCAGAAATCATAGATGCAAATAATGAAATTCCAGATTTTAGCGACGAATTATATAAATGGACACTTGAATGTAAGTTTTCCTTTTATCTATAGATTATCTAAAAATCCAAATTTATTACCTTGTTTAAAACTTATATAGTATAAATAAGTCAAGTGTATTATGGAAATAGCTTTAAAATTTTCTTTAGTAGGTTTATTCCTTACAATAATATCTCGTATCTGCATCCATTTATTGGATATTTGGCATCTGAAATGTCCTTTAAGTTCCTGAACAAATCAATAAATTCTCCAAACACTATTTTCGAATCAAAAAGGGAAAAATTCATTTAAAAAAATTAAATTTTTAAAAATTAGTAATATTCTTTTCAAACAAGAATCTGCAAGTTTAATTCATTGACTGCAGTCTTCATACCTTTATAATGCCAATCTATTTTGAGGTATCAGCTTGCATGTCTGAAATAGTAAATATTTAAAATTGATTAAATCTCGTGTTCTTGTTAAAATTTCAAATTGTAATTGATATTTAACCTGGAAAATTTTAATAATGTTAAATGTGTATACTACTTCCAAATTAAACATCTAAGATTCTTCTTGTAATTTGAATTAAGGACAGTAATCAACATTATCATAGAACTAATGAGAAGTGTTGAATATTTTCATAATTTAAACAATAATTACAATAATAGAAATGAGGAAAATTTAAGTATCGAAATATGATAGGGAACAAAAAATAATTTAGAAATTCCTGTCCTTATAAACTTAATTATTACATTTGAACGAACAATATTAAAAGTTCAAAATATTTTAAATTCTAGTATTAAGGTTTTAAAAAATATTTATTGTAATTTTAATAATAGAGGAAGTGATTGAGTGATAGAAATTTGATTTTTGTTACAAAAAGGCATTTTTATTACTAACATTGAAAACTAATTTGAAACAAACAGTTTTTTCACAATTTTTAGGATTATTTTTAGAATAACTTTAAAAAATTTTAAAGGTATAAAAAATCGATTTTGTAAAGTTATGTTCCAAAGTTTTCACAGAAAAACGTTAAATTTTTGGTGAATTTTTAATAATAAATGAAATTGAAATTTTGAAAACCTACAAAGTGCATCCCTACCTTCCATAATATGTGTCAAATTTAATCATTTTAAATGTATTAATCTGTCTGTAAAGTACTAGTATGAATTTTCTTTTATGGGAATTATTCATTAAATATTTTTAAAACTCCCACCTTATAACTGCCAATGAAATCTTAAGGTATTCATGTTCCTGTACCATTTGATCTTATATGAACTATTTTTACCTTCTTTACAGTAACAGCCTACTACCCTATTTTGCGACATAAGTATTTCCCAGGTAAACTACAAAGTCAGTTTTTTATAATCTAAATCGGAGGATCATTTGTGTAGCCTGAAATAAATCCAGAGGAAGATATTTATGAAGATGTATATCTACTGCTGTGATAATTAAATTGTGCTCTACCCGATGTTATATCTGTCCAGGGCTGTTTAAGAGCTAACTGATTAAATGTTTTACTATATTTTAAGTTGGTTCAAATATTACATTGTATTAAAATTAAACAAAACCTTGTTTAATTTTTTTCCTTTTCTTGTTAATCTTTCATTAATTATTTACAACAAAATATTTCTTTACTAATCATTAAAATCTTCCTAGCTGTTTGCTTAGTTGGTCTGGATACTAGATTAGGCTGTTTAGAAAGAAATTTACCAGAAGATTCAGATGGAATGAAAATGATAAAGGCTGTATTGAATCAGTTTGAGTGCATGATTAAATTGGAAGTATTTTCGGGTCATATACAATTCTGGAAAATTTTACCATCTCCAACATGGTGGAAATTTGTTAAAAATTCAGATATATATTCAGAGTAAGAATTTTTCACTTCTTTTGACATTTAAATTTCTGTAAAATTGAAAATATATTAAAAAAATTTTTTTTTTAAATCGATTCTTACTAACATTTAAAAATTTCAATTTTTCAGGATTGCTTTTAAATATATAAATAAAGCTATGTCCAATTTAGAATCAATAGAAGCAAATGAAGATAGGCCTTTGACTCTACTTCAGGCAATGCTAATAGAAAAGAAATTGGATATTAGAGATATTATGGTTGTCATTGCTGATTTCTTGATGGCTGGTATTGAAACGGTAACAAAATTTCCTCTGCTTACTATTTTGCAGAATTTCTTATTCTGAAAAAACTTAATTAATCTGATTTGTGACAACTTAATTTTAAAATGCAATGTCAACATTTGTCTGATAAGTTTCATTTCTAATTGTTAAAATTGATAAAAAAAACTTAATACCTTGTAAAAGAAATTTTGTGTACCATGTTTTTGTATTTAATTAGTGAATTTAATGAATAATTTGATATAATTTTTTATTTTACTTTGACAATTGTTTTGCCTGCATTAAGTATGCATATTAGAGACTTAACATTCTTTAATAAAAAAATATTTATCTTTTTCATTTATGATGGAATACTGATATAATTCATTTCTTGAATAAAATGCTACAGTCAATTTTTGTTATTAATAACTAATTATTTTAATCTAAAACTCTTATATTACTTCTTATTAACTCCAATATGTTAAATTTTTTTTAAAGATTTAGTTTTACAGTGATTTAGCATGACAATTGCATTTATTAAATATAAAGTGTTTGAGAAGTATAACTAATAGTTAATGGTAAAAGAGTTTTTATCTTTTCTATTTAGACAGCACATAGTGCTGGTTTTCTTCTCTATCATCTGGCCCGAAATCCTGATAAGCAAGAAATTTTATATCAAGAAGTTGTGAAACTTCTCCCAAGTAAAGAACATAAAATTACTGAAAAAATTTACACAGAGTTGAAATATTTGAATGCTTGCTTTAAAGAATGCTTACGGTAATTTTTTATGCAACTTTTTACATACTTTAAGGAGGAAAAAAAAATATAGCTTCATATAATTTATATATTTTTTTTAAGTAAGAATTTAGGAAAAGACTCAACCCATTATAAAAAAAGACTTTGTAATCTTGGAAAGTGCAATCTTATAAATGGTGTAAAAAAAAAACTTCATTTTATATGGTATAAATTTAAAATGTATTTGATAGAAGTTAGGATTATATAAATATGTTTAATTACTTTTAAAAAATCTTTTGCAGTATTTTTAAGCATTTGTTGCTAATATAAAGATGCATTCTCTAATAAACTAGTAGATTTCCATTTGCTTCTATCCAAATTAGCACTTATTTGTTTGTTTTCAAATATTTAAAAGAATTTATAATCCTTTTAATACTTAAAGGTACTGTTCATTAGCATAAAAGAAAATGCAATAATGGATACCATAGTAGTGTCTTATCTAGATGTATTTTAATAGATGTTCAATTCCTTTCCATCTTTTGAAATACTTTGTTTTTCCTTCCATTATATAAAATAGCAAATCAATGACCTGAAACAATATTAATTATGCATTTGTGTCATTTGTCATGTTTTAATTTGAATGAATTTTTAAACAAAGAAAATTTCTTACTCGGTAAATCTAAAAAATTGTTTCATGCTTTTCAATAGTATTTCGTGTTAATTGGAAATTATAACTGAAAACTTGATTTAATGTTTTTACAATATACAATTTAATTATAGTTATAATTTGGTTTGCATTAAAGAACTTCATTCAAAGGATGTGAGAATCATCTAAAAGTTTGAATTTTCTCTCCTGTTTAAATCTCTGTGCATTTTTTTTCTTGCGATTTTGGGAATTTTCATTTGGCTTTTCTTTTCTTTTAAAACTGCTACTAATTCAAGAACAAATCTAAACAAGAATAGTGTATTAAATTCAAATATGTCTAATACTTTGTTCACTTAACTGTTGCAAAAATCCTGCATGCAAACATGTTTAAAACTGGAACAAATCCATTTTAGCTATAAGCCTGCTTAAAAGTTTTCTTGTATTTGTGTATTGAAATTCCTGTTTGTCTGAAGTATTTTTAAAACTTGATTTTTTAAAATGTTTTTTTCTCAGATTGAACCCTGTTGTTGGTGGAACTGCTAGGACCTTAGTAAATGATTGTGTATTAAGTGGTTATCAAGTTCCTGCTGGGGTAATTTACTTAAAAAGATATTTTTTATATTACAGAAGTTTTATTCGCTGTTGGCTTGGTGAATACTGCATGAAACTTGAAGATAAAAAGCAATATGAATTTGGATTCTTTAATTTTATGGATGTTTAATTAACTAACTCATCTAAAAATAGTGCAATAAAAGTGTCAGTGATAAATTTAAAGTGTTAATGATTACAATTGTGGAAGTATAAATGTATTATTTTATGGAAACTTTATTGTTAAGAATAACAATGTTTTTGTTTTTAATCAAAATTGTTTATAAAATAAACATTTATTGAAAGTTAAACTCCAATTAAAACATAGAAATTTCATTATTTGCTTTGAAGTTTTTTTTCTTTCTGCAATTTTCTTTACATAAGCAGAAGCATCTATTAATTTAATATAATACAAAATGTAAATGCCTTTAAGTCCACAAGCACATTTATAAAAATTGACTTCAAAAATATTTGACCTACAGAGAGAATTGACTAATTTCAAAATGTTGCTTTTGTTTTACTCAACCATGCACAATCTGTAATAAATTGCTTAAGGATATTGTACAGTTTTAAATATTTTCATCAGATGCCTGATCAAAGCTTAAAGTAAATTTTTTTAGCTTGAAATAAGGAATGGCAGATATTTTTAATTTTTTGTTGAGTGTGGTACTTTATAGCAAAATTTTCATATTTATAGATTTTTTTGCATCTCTTCAAGAGTTCGGCAGTAGAAGAAACAAACTAAAAAATATTAGATTCTTCAATTTTTCAATCTTTAAGTATTAGGGTAGTTGAAAAAAATATTTATAAAAGAATGCATAAAATATAGTATATTTTGTAAGATATGGATAGAATGTTTTTTTAATCAAAGAATTCTAATACAAAATAAACTAAAATTGCATGAATTGAAATTTTTAAAAATTCAAGTTTCTTTTTACTGAACAATTCTCCAGATCACATTTGATGAAATGTACTTATAAGAAAATATAATATTTGGAATAATTGTAATCTTTTTTTAACTGACTTAAAAAATACTCTTGTAATTTATTCAAAGATTACAATAAATTTTTCAAACTCAGTCTTTTGTAAACAAATGCATCGTGCTCTTTTTTAAGCTAGATTGGGTAAATTTACCCATTCTTTTACAGAATAAATTGCCTGCTCTATTTTTCACTCTTGTCTTTATTTTTTCTTTCTGTTGAATTGACTGAAATGTTAATGTTTCTTTATTTCATGTTTTGATTTTCTTCTAATTTGAAGTTTTATATATTTTAAGACTTTAGCTACAGTACCTTATACAGAACTTTTTACACATGAAAGATACTTTGAAGAACCATTTCAATTCATTCCTGAGCGTTGGTTGAACAAAAAGAAAATGCATCCTTATGCATTTATGCCATTTGGATTTGGAGTACGGAGTTGCATTGGAAGGAGACTTGCTGAAATGGAAATAACTTTACTGGTTGCTGAGGTGTGTAATTTTGATACTTTGGTAAAATTTAAAATGGGAGGTTTTGTATCATTTTTCTGGTCATCCTGCATATTACGGAAAAATAAACATGTTTGAAGCTTAATTATAAAAAGTTTATCCGCATGATTATTTAGTCTACATATTATTAGTCATTAACTTTGGATTTATTAAAAATATAAATTTAATTGCATTTTAAAAAATATTTTGTGTATTTAAATTTTAAAAAAGCAATTTAACTTTTATATGGGTTTCATGGTTTTCCATGACTCTCAGGGTCTAATTTCTATAATTTTAACTGCCAAACATTAATTTAGTGTCCTATAAAGTTCATGCAATAAAAAAAATTCTTACTCGGCTAAATTTTATTAAAACAGTCACATTAATATGACCATATGACAAAATCCAAAATAACCACCTTTTGTTGAGAGGACAGCTACAAGACATGCAAGAAGAGAGTCAATAAGGTTCCTGAAGGTGTTCACTGGGATATTGAGCCTTGCAAACTCCAATGCCATGGCTAGCTGCGCTGGGTTACACATGCCTTCTGCATTTGGTTATTTAAAGTTGATGTCAAAAGTAGGAGGTGGTCACATTAATATGACTGCACTGTGTATATGGAACATATTTGATAGCATTTGTCTAAAAACAAATTTACAATCCAACTCTAAACACATGCTATTTTATTTCCTCCTTCCTTTAAAACAGTTGTGTAATTTTTCTTTTACTGTTGATGTGTATTTCTTTAATAAATGTAAAAATGTAGAGCTATTAGTAATTCGTATTAGTGAATAAATCTGCAGAGATTAACTTCTGCTTTTAAATACAATTTGTTTGCATATGTTTTCATGGGAAAAAAATCTATTGACCACAATTTGTGATTATTATAAACTTTCTACATGCTCTCATAATACTTTTTCTATAAAATGTAGAGTATTAATATAAATAATACTGTTTTTAGTCTTGGAATCTGGCAAATATTCCTAGTAATGTTTCTCTAATTATGTTAAAATATTAATGATACAGCTTTTTACTTCACTAGTTTCTCAATAGCCTAATATTACCTTTTTTTTGGGGGGAAGGTTTTTAAATTGGAATATTTGGTTAGTTTTTATATATTTTTAAATTTCTAACTCTATTGAATTTTATTTCATAATTCTTTATCCTTAATTCATCAATTTTTAGATTTAATTTTTTTTTGTTTCAATTCTTGATTATTTTTTCCCCTAGATAATAAGAAGGTTCAAAGTAGAATATCATTACGAAGACATTGGAATAAGAACATTGCTAGCATATGTACCCGACAGACCTTTACGACTTACTTTTATTGGACGATGATTTTTTTTTTCTTTTAATAAGTTACTCTAGTTCAAATATTCATATTGTATTTATTTTGTTCATGGCAGTAATTTGTAAATTGAATTATATGAAATGTGAAATTGTAATATAAACTAATACTCATTGATTAATGCATTCATCAAAAAAAAATCATTTCACCTAATTGTTAATGGTGTCTGTAAATTATTCAAATTTTTAGACGTATGTAGAATAATTAATAATGGGTGTCATAAATCCCATTTATATCTTAATTGGAACATGTTTTGGAAGCTAAAATTTGTATATTGAAAATAAAATTAAAAAAAAAAACTTTTCAAGCGAGATGTTGGTTGCAGTGTCACTTCTAATACAATAACTGAATATAAGAGTGTACAATGCATAGTTAATAGCTAAGATAAATCTTGTTTGGGGAAATTCTTTTGATTATAGTTGGAAAGCATCTTACTGATTTTCATGCATATTTGTGATGAAAAGTCTAACTTATGTTGTTCAAATTTTATAATTTTCTTAACTACATAACATAAATAATTAGAACTTTAAATTCAACATCTGATATGTTTTATAAAGAATTATTTATATAATCGGTTTTTGTTTATTTCTTATGTACATGCAGATATTGCTCTCGGATGAACTTCATTTCTAGATGGTAATTATTTAACTTGTGTAGTCTTGAAAAGTTTATATTACTTCATTGCATTTTTTTTTCAAAATAGTCTTCATTTTTTATATTATTAAAGAAATTAATATTGAAAAATTTTTATTATCATTTTTAATTTTAGATGTGTATTGATATGTTTATTATTTTAACTTCTATCAATGCATGGAAAGCACATACATTGGATTTTTGTAAATTGTGTTTTAAGAATAAATGTTTTAAGTAATATTTTTGTTAAGAAATTTGTTAAATGCTAACATCTTTTTTAGTAATGATTCTATTTATATTGTAACATCTCAATTATTGCCAAAATAATAAAGGAAAATTCATTAAAATTGTTTGTTGTTTTTTTAGTAAACAAGAATTTTATAAACAAATAACTTGTTTTTTTTATATAATTTAAATGAAAATGGTCAAATTATTATGCTCTTCATTTATTTAAAAATAAATATGGTAATTGAACTTGCATATAAAAATGTATTTAGAATTTAGGGGAAATTTATTCCATTTTATCTTCTGAAATTTAGTGAGCTTATGCAATTATAGAGAAGTAATGTCATGAAATATTTATGGTAAAATATCCATAATAAAATGTATATATAATGTAAATGCATATTTTTTAAGCTGTTTTATGGTCGAGTAGAGCAGACAACCTTTAATTTTTAAATTCATTTGATTCCATCCAAGGAAGCATAATTTATGTAAAATAAAGAAGCAATGAAGCATGTCAGTCCACAAAACAAGTGAAGAGTGAAAGAGACCGAAATATTTTTCCCCAGTGATTTTATACTATGCCATTCTGTTAGGGATGGCATTGACACATGTAGACTTTGGAAAGAGAAATATAGGCATCTTCTAAAAGAATTTGCTTATCTTGACAGATTTTTATCCCTTCACTTGGAGCATGTGAAAGTATTAATTAGTTTTAGAAAGCTTGTGCTGCATTAATTAAATAAAAGATGGAATTGGATATAAGAAAGCACTTTAGAATGAAATTAATATGGGATAAATTGAGATAAAAATTTGGAAATTAAGATTTAAACTGGATTTTAAAATATCATTACATATATTAATATGTTGAATAAAACCTCCCTTAATGATTTCGCCTCTGGGAGCATTTATTAAACGTTCATATAAAATACCAAAGTTTATTTTCAATCCCACTGGTACAAGGAATTTTCAATAGCATTATATTTCAATGTGCAAATAAAGTCAAACTTCGCTTACTGAGCAAAATGAAATGTAAAAAAGGAATTCGCTTAATGAGCGAAGATTTGCACCATGAGTGGCAAGGAGACATCATGATGTCACGTACTGGAATGGTTTGTATCGTTATGGGTTGAACGCTCGTTTAGAGTACTTATATCTACATGAAAATGTTGGCCGGAATGCGTGCTTGGACGAGTTTGTGAAAGTGCTCCTGGAACCTTAATGAGGTTTTGTTACTGACCATGATTATGAGGCAAGAGGTGGGTGGATAGCCACAGCATTGGTGAGCTGTTGGTAGCACGTAGCCAGACTTACGGAAAAGCTTATGGAGTTGCATTGTGTCACTGCAAAAGGAGATTTGGCCAAAAGATGAAGAAATAGGCTCTTCTGAGTCATGCTGCACCTCGATGCCATTGGATGATTAATCGAGATGAAATACACTTTGGCGCGCTCTATCCGAGAAAGAGGGCCATCCATCAGCTGTTTCTTCTTGGAATAATGGATTTTATAGTCTCGGTTGATAGCGGGAAAAAAAAGTTTTTTAGAAGGCTATTGTATCTCCGCTCCTGAACGATATATTGTAAAAATTCAGTAGTTTAAGAACTTCCATCTTATCACCAAGACTTGGGGGTCGTTATTCAGGCAGGTATAAAAATATCTGTAACACCCTCTTTATCGTGAAACAAACGCTGGGAAGCAATATTAAATTCGTAACAATAATAACTGGTACAACGCATGAATATGTCGCGATGCTGAAGAAGTAATTGGGAGACATTCTTCCTGAACTGGACTGATTTTATCACTTTGAAATATAGCAAAGCAATTGGAATGCTTTCTCATTTTTATACATAATTTAAAACAATTCTTTCTTTTGCTGTAATAAGACGTAATTTTTCAAACTTAAGCGGTATGGTTAAATTAATCTTATAAATACTAAACAGTTTCGGCGACCATTTTGACATAGGAAATCTGTACAGTGTGTATGGTAAAAAGCCCAACAACATAATAATGAATACCGATGCTTTCTTCCGTAAGAAAACAGAACATACTGAAATCAAAAATATGAACATAAGCAGCAAACTATTATTAAACAACGCACAAAGCGTGTAGAGAAAATTCTTCCAATCACTACTTCTCGTTTGTACGCATCCACTTATACACTTTCCGTAACAGGGTATGAAAGCTTCGAATGAACCTGTATCTTGGCTAGTAGAGAGATTTCTAAAATTCCTACATTTTCAAGAAACTGTGCAAAATTGCCAAGTTTTCAAAGATGGGATCCTTAACGTATCCATTAAAATATCTAAAACTCTTTTGCTCTCTACAAGAGTAACTGCGCTAGGAAACAATATTACCTATTCATAATACTATTAATGATATCAGTATAGTTATGTCGACTAATTCTGAGGAAGTCTCTCAGATTAAAACAGAAGAAAGTATTGCTTTAAATAATAATAGAATATTTAGATTGATTAGCTTTGCTCGTAAGATGGCGAAGTTAATTGTCGAATTCCGTGCAGTTTTTGAAAATAGGGAGGGGGCGGGGCTCTGTTTAAAATTTATGTCGCAATTAGCCACTTTTGATAACCAGCTGATCGCTGGAATTATTGGTTATGTAAGTGGAAATTACTCTTTCTTAGCAAACTTTAAATTTCAATAGTCATGTGACTCGAATTGCTTTAAGAGCCCCCTTAAATTTCTGACATATCGGATAAAATCTTTACTTTAATTCCAAACAGGAAATGATTAAACTTCAACTAATCTAGCAACGCGTATGCTGAATCGAAGCTTTTCGTTAAAAGCACAAGAGCAGAAAGATTATCATTCATTTCTTAAGTTATGTATGTTTCTGTAGAATCCTTTTTGTAATTTATATAATAGTATACCGGGAGATTATTCATTGTAAACTTCTATTTTTTTAACACTAAACCTACCGGCATTTCACCGATACATTGGAATTGCCATTGGAAGCGGGTCAAATGACCCGCTCCTGGTAGCTTTAGTGTTAACGGTAGGTTTAGTGAAAAAAAAAAAAAAACAGACAACTAATAATAAAAAAAAAAAAAAAAAAAAAGGTAAGCTAAAAGACCGATATTATAAAAATTTTAAAAATATATGTACTTTAAAAATATTCAATGTTTTTTTACTTCTGAAGTTAAATTTTAGCTGCAATTGCTACAATATAAAAAAAAAAATTACTAAGCTTATCTCTTATTGAGGCATTCTTAACACTGAAAAGCAAATCGAATTTTCATATCTTCATATAATCGAATTATCATAAAAATGCATGATTATAATAAGCATATTAAAAGCAATCATGAAAATGATTTGAATTTCATTTTTGCAATGGAATATATTGTTGTAAAATATACGTAAAATATTTTTTTAAAAAAAATAATGAAAAATTGAAAAAAATATAGTTCGAAAAAAAAATCGATATATCTTTAAAAAGATAATTGTTTAGATTTTAAGATGATGCAAAAGTCATATTTGTATCCATAATAACTTCGGAAGTTATGACGGAAAAAGCCTCAAAATGGCACCCAACTTTTAATTAAAATTTCGAAAAAAATCTTTTCAAGGTGCACCTTCCAAATTATATTTCTGCCAAATCTGACGGCTCTAGGTCTAACAATCTGTTATATAGATCATAAATAAACTTTCATCCTTATTGTTAGTAGAGATATGTCTCGAAAATAGAGGCGAAGGGGACAAACCGCCATAAAGTTTCATATGAGATGAAAATTGAGAACGATATTTTATTTAATGGCTGCGATTAAAAAATTTTGTCAGGAAGTTTCTCCTCAGAGAAAGTTTATCGAGGTAGTATTTTTCGAAGTAGAATCTCTCAAAAATGAAAACGATGATGTATTTAAGCATTTATAAATTTCGTAAATAATAAAATGATGTAATCTGTACTGAAATTCACATTGGGGATAAGTTTTTTTTTTTCTTTCTAGTATACGTAGTGTAGTGAAAATATAATCATCCTCAAAAAATTCGATCGCGAGATTTCGATGAATCTTCACGTTTTAGTTCTCCATGAGTTCGAAAAACAAATTGTCCGTCTGTCTGTGACAAAAATGACTCGGAAACACTTTCAATTGAACGGATGAAATTCAGTACACGGTCTTTACACCAAATTTTCAGATTTCAGTCAAATTTTGAGTAAAATGTCATCAAATAAAGTTCGTCTATACGTTATTATGATAGCAGCAAAATGAAAAGAGCTAGATAGATAAAATTCGGTACACAGATTTAACATCTGTAGTGTAAATATCCGTAAAAATTTTGGGCCAAATCCAAACTGTCTATCGATCTGTACCTTTAGAAACATGTAAACGAGATTATTAAAAAATACAATGACATAAATTTTGTATGGGATTTTCTGACAAAAAGTGCAGTTACGGCCAAATTTTTGTTTCAGTCGGTTGAGAAAAATGCATCTGAAATACAACACAGAAACTATTAACTCATACCGCAAACACTAGCTCTTCCAAGTAACCAAACTTCTCTTTCTTTATCCGCATACAGTGAGCTAGACAGAAACAGATTGATGGAAAATATCTCCATATTGTACCAATTTTGGATTGCCACCATTTCGTTGACACATTCTGGAATTATCGTGGAAAATATTTCTTTTCCTGATAGATGACTAAATGATGTAGCTAACCTGTAGAAAAATGATAAATCTTTCATTTCAAAAAACAATAAGTGCTTTTTTTTCCCTTGAAAGATGAGATGAAGGCATATACACTCAATATATATAAATGAAAAGAGCTCTAGGGTGATATGAAATAAATATACTAAGTCACTTCTGAAGAATTTGAGAACATTTCAACTCTACAGTATAACCGCTGTCATTTAAATTTGTTTACATTCAAATAATTATTCAATCAGGAACTTCATTTCATAGACCGCGCCTTTTAAGTATGTATAACGTGTTTAGTTTTAACAATTTCTTGAAATTTTTTGATGTTATGAAAATTTCTACTTTTCTTATTGAAACGGATTTTTATTTTATAAGAGCATGTAAATATTTGTTCGTATATCGTCTGCTTAGAAACATGTTTGTGTTTTTATTAATTTTTTTTCGCTGTCCTTGTAAACTTTTTTCGCTCTTAAGAACTTGTTATTCTAATAGTTTTAAATAGATAAATTTTCCCCTAATATTTTCTTTTTCTGTATTAATTTGATTGAATTTTAAAATATGTCTGCTTAATGTTAAATCTGAGTTTATAATTTTCTATCGCAAGTGATTAAAATATTTTATTTTGCAGAACTATGGATTCAGATTCTGATTTTTATGTATCTTACTCTTGTCCAAGTGTTTACAAAGTAGACCTGACTTCGTTCAAAGATATGCTCCTGAACTACACTGATATAATTGGAGGAGTTGCATTTTCAGGCATTGAAACATCATTTGTGGAATATGTAACCAGTATAGTAGAGCCTGTTGGTTGGAAAGCAGTGTGGAGATCAACAAAAGATACATCTCCCTTGGATGCAGAATATGATTTTATTGCAGAAGTAATTTTATTCCCTTTTTGTTATATTAAAATAGCCAGATATCCTTGTTACATGGGATAAAAATTTTCCACTTTTTATCTGAAGCTAAGAGAACTACAATTTTTTTTCAAAATTTGCAGTAAATATTCCAAACATCTTACTAGTGAATTATAAAAACAAGAATCTGGTGGATTTAATTTTTCAAAATATTAGTTTCTGAGAAATTCTTCCAGAGCTCTTAACTACACAGACAGTATGGTATTATTGAATTATCTTTTAGGAAAAATATTAATATATTTCCTTATTTTTTTCCAGCTTTTTTTTAGATTTTTAAGTTTTATTTATAAATAGAAGAAAGAAGTATTATAGTAAGAAAATAGTTATATATTAGAACCTATACAAAAAATTAGTTGTCATCTATTACTTTCCTATTGTATCTCAGTTTGACAATCAGAAACTCATACTCTTTTCATTTTAATTGCATGTAAAAGAAATTCAAAGAATTTGCTTTAAAAATGGATTATTTGAGATTGTTTCTAAAATTATTTGTTTTTATTCATTTAGAACGAAATTTTTTTGTCTAATGAATCTTTTCACATCATAGTTATTTCTTACAGGTGACTAATGTAAGTTTGCAGTCATTAGAAGCAGATATTTTTGTGAAGTCCATTATTGTTGATGATGGAATCACTCACAATTTAGATAAGTTAAAAGAGGAAATAAATGTTGATAATCCAAGAACAGTTCCACTTACAGAATTATATGTAGTGAGTGAAGATGACTATGAAACTCAGTTTGAAGAAACAGCTATCGCTATTGAATATGTGAGGTAATTTTTTTAAGTTTAAAATATAGTATAGAATCATTTAGATTTTGAAATAATTTAACTTTCAATTCCTTAGGTTATTAATTTTTCATATTTGAGTATTATATTTAATAGATAGGTAAATTTGTGAGGCAAATAGATTAAACAAAGCAAACTGTCAGTAATAATTTGTAAAGTAAAAAAATATAACTGTTTCTTTCTACAAAAATAAGAATTTATTCATAGAGAAAGGAAATATTGATAATTTCCCATCAGATACAAATTAATAAGAATAATGAACCTTTTTTTTTTTTTTTTTCCCTGATCTGCTTGCATATTGTGAAATCTTTTTGATTTCTGTCTATATCTCACTTTTGATTAAAATTGTACTCTTTTTTTTTTCTGTTTAAGTTAAAAGAAATTCCTTTAATTGCTTTACTTCTATGATGTTCAAAAGAATTGACATCTAAATTAAATTTAGTTGTTAAAAATATAATTGTAAACGATAATAAAATGAAACATTCTTCAAGATTTCAAAATGTGTTTTTGAATATAAATGGTTGTTTTTTAAATTTCATATCTATTGCATTTGACATCTGAAATATTATTTTGGAATATTTACAACATGGATTTTTATGTTATTTGTGGTATTATTGTAATTATTTTAATATTCAATCATCTTTATGTATTTATTTTCTATTTCTGAACATTACATATTTTCAATTACATTCAATTTCATTTCTCAACATTCTATACATTCTGAAGAAATATTTAAAACTACAATGTTTATATATATATATATATATAGCAGATCATAACAATCATTGAGATGAATGACGGAAGAAATCCGCAATTAAATTTTTAAAAAATAAGTAATAGTGGAGAGAAAAATAGAAAAAAAAAATTAAAAATATCAGAATATGATGACTTCTCTCTCTCTTTGGCCAATTGTTTTTATGCAGAGTATTTGAAACAAATCACATTTAATACGGCAACATTCTAAAAAAATATTTGAATCAAAATAGTTTTTTTATATAATTTATTAATTTAAATGATATTTAAAAAATAACTTGAACTTTCCAAACTTAGTTTATAACAAAAAAAAAAAAAAAAAGGACACTTACAAACTAGCTCTAGATATTCCTGCAAGTTATACTGATACTCAGAGCAATATGAAGATATAGAATATTAAGATCACATGCTGTTTTCATTAACCAATTATGTGCTACTATATTAATGATATTAATTTAATCATGTCTGTCAACTTTGATGAACTACATTATTTCACACTAAAGAAAGTATTAGCATATATTTCTGCATATAAATCAATTTATATTTAAAGCAAGAGAGCATTTTCTTCTTTAAACAAAATGCCAGATGTCAACAATGATAATTTTAACTCTAGTCTTTCTTCACCATTCGTTTGCTGTTCTGTACAGTTTTTCAAGTCTGTGCTGGCTTTATTTTCTATGCCATTTTATTACTTTTTTTCTTTGAAAAATGAGCAGAAAGAAAATTTGACAAGCTTTGAACTACAGGTAATCATGATTGAAGAAAATTCTAGCATCTATTTGGCAACCCCGGTTTTGAAATATTTGGCACCTTTTCCTTGTATCTATTGTACATTGTTACATGTGCTTAGCTCTTAATTAAATCAAAATATTCAAGTTTTTAACTTTTTTCTGTGCTATTTTCTTGCCAGCAAATGTGTACAAATTTTCAAAATTATCGCTTGGTGACTAGTATTGTGGCACAGGTTGCACACCCCTGGAATTGGCCTTACTGTTTGGTATTGGAAAGCAAGTTCAACTGTAATTTTTCTGACAATGCCATAAACAATCAATAACAAATAATTTTAGAAATAAAACAACTCATTTACACAAAAGCAATAATTTCAACAACAAAAAAATCATATTAAAAAATTCATAAACTGTAAGCTATAAGAATAAAGGTGTTATGTTTGTGGATATTTAGCAATTTATTGCTTGTGCCCAGTTAATGGAAAAGTACCCATGTTTTCTGAAAGGTTAACAAATCTACATATAAGTCATCCCCTCCCCCATTATTTAACTTTAGAAAAAAGTTCCAGAAATCCTCTTTTTAAAAACAGAAATATACAGTTTTAAAACATACTTGCACAATAATAATAATAATAAACATGATTGTTTGCTATGCTTGCAGAGTGACCAAATTATTGGAAATATTGATCTTGTTTTTGAGACTGGAATCTCTATTTTGTGATATCTCTAGGAAATGAAGAGGGGAGAATGAACACTTATGATATGTTTAGAGGTCTTTAAATTTCATATGAAGTAAAAACTGTCAAAATCAAACCAATGGTTGGAGCCAAGGAACTGATTCTTTGATTTTCTCAATTATTTTAAAAGTGCAGATATTTCTCCAGTTATCTATCTGGTTTCATCTTTAGGAGTTTTTATTCATGAAAATTTAAATTAAGGTAATTCCTTTTGGGTTTGTCAGTTTCAGATTTTTAAAAATGATATTTTAACAACCTCTTTAGTAAGACCACATATTCCAGCATCTGCAGCTTTGCAAATGCAGTAAATAAGAATTCACATCCATATAAAGAGACCAAGTTAAAGGTGCTGACAAATGTGCTTTTTATAAAAAGGAATATTATTTTTTATATTTTATGTTTTTTAAAAGAAATATGAATTGAAAAATAAGTAATAATTAATTTTTTAATATGTAAGCATTTAAAAAACTGATTAATGCAGTTAATTATTAAGTTGTGACAGAAATATTTAAAAAAATTAAGTATTAAAATTGATAATTGTGACAGAATTAACTATTTTTTCAAATTAAATTGAATATGTAATTATTTCAGTATTGTTATAGAAAATTTCTACTTAAAAAAAAACTGCTAATAATAAAACTGCTAAAGAACAAAATTAATATCATTTGACTGGTGCACTAATTTTTTAAGAAATGTAAATAGAAATATATAGTTAAAATAAATTTTAAAAAATTTCATACTATAATTATTTTTGTCATTCTGCATATATTTAATAAAATGCCATAAGTATTATGACCTGTAAGACTTTTATAGTTGAAAAAAAATTAGTTATTTAAAATTGAACCCCACTCTTTTATTTTTACCTATTTACATACTTTGAACTTTTTTAGATTTCTTTACAAATGTGTACTGTCTTGTTATAAATATAGTTTTGCAATTTTATTTCTTTAATTTATTGTTTATTCTTATATTTACTTACCTTCTTCCGTATAGGATTTTCTTTAAACATATTTGTAGACCATGGGACAGTGAGGAAGAGACTGTTTATACCGAAGAAATTCTTAAATCCCGTTTGCAGTTGTAAGCCTTTTAAACATTTTTAAAAAAATCTTATAAAATAATATATTTACACTAAAGGGTAGGATGCATAATAACATAAAAAGTGCTAAAACTGAAAAAATATTTTTTGAGCACTCTAAAAGTGCTGAATTTCCTTATGGAAAATATGATTAAAAAAAATATCATATTTTCCATATGGATTTTTAAACTTTGTGAATTGCTACAGTACAACTGTCAAAAAGCAATAATATCTTCTTTAAAAATGCTATGGACTGTGGTATCAAGACTTTTATGTTTAACAGCATACACATCTCAGTTATTGATTTTTGAACATTAAATCTCATAATATATCTTTTGAAATAAAGATTGTCAACATGTAAATGATCACAAATTTCTTCTAGAAGAAAATCCTCCTCACAATTTATTTTTTGCCATGACAAAGGCAATTGGGCACATTCTTCCCCACATGGCACATGGATGTGACCATTAAAACAAAAAATTTTGAGTGCATTAATTTATAAAATTGTAAAAATTTTGACAGAAAAATCATTGAATCATACTTTCTCTTATGTTTTAAAATACTAAACTCAAAATTTAAAATTATAGTATTAAAAATTTTTCTGTTATATGATATTGATAAATTAGAATTTCTGAACTAATATAGAATTGCTAATTGATTGATCGTGGTGTTTTGTATAATTTACAAACAATTTTATGTAAGGGAATGGTGCAAGTCCCTTCTTCCACCATCCAAAGCAATAAATTTTTAAACCATTTTTTATGAAAAAATTATCTAGTTTAACAATTATAACTCTTTATTGTCTGTAACATATTTTTAGGTATATATTCTAATCCATATCCTATAAATAAACTCTTCAGAATTTTAATTATCATATCAATTATTGCTTAAAGATCATTCTCAGTAAATGATGAATCTTGATTCAACCTCTAAGCAAAGTTATAATATTTTTAAAATTCACCATATCATTTCAGAATCAGTTAGAACATGAAAAGCCTTTTATGTCAAAGATAGTTTTTGCAGTTAATTAGTTTAAATCTATTATAATATTCTTACACCATATTTGAGATGCAAAAAAAAAAATTATTAACAAAATAAACATAAAAAAAAAAAAAAAAAAAAAAAAAAAAATTATTAACAAAATAAACATAAATTATATTAAATGTTTCTTGAAACATTTTTAATATAGGATACAATATTAATTTATTTTTTTCAATGCATCCTCTAATTTTTGATATAAAACATGAAATAATTTTTGTTGTGCTTTAAAGTTTTTTGATTTTACTGTATTTTTTCACCAGGGCTAACATTTTCAGAATTTTTTCATGTGTTCAAATTAACTAGTAATTTGTTAATTTTAAGGAGTTCTTAAAAAGATTATATATCTTTAATTGCTACTCTTATCTAATTTTTTGGTAATGCCACTTTCCATTATTTTGTCACCAAAAAAGATATTTCTTATTTTAACATAAAAGACAATATTGGGCAAATACAGGAATAAATATTAAAATTTAAAAAAAAAATTCACATCTAAAATGTAAAAAAAAAAATATTTATAACAATTTTTTTTAATTATAAACAAAATTTTATATTTATTTTCCATAGAAAATATGTGGATCTACATATGTACTTGTAAGTACTAAGATACTTAAAAAGTACTTACTTTTTGCAGCAATTTCTGACCATGCATTCTTAAGAGGATAAAAATCAATAGAATATTGTATTATAAATGATATTAGAAATATTCATTTGTGTTGGTCAGTGTGTGGCCCTTCTTCTCTATATTCATCTTTAATCTATAGCTTGATAGATTAGATCAACTGAATTGTAAATTATATGGTAATTTTTTTTTCTCCTGAATCACAGCTCTCTTATATTTGTATGCTTTCATTTCAGATATTTCGATATGAAGAATAATGTATTACCAAAGACTATGATTTCAAAAATAAAGTCAATTCTAAAAGAAGGTTCAAGAATTGTAAAAGAGTTGAAAATGCTATATTCAGAAATGCATGTCAGTGATTCTGAAGCAGAAATAAACGAGGATGATTTGATGCATTCGCTAACATTAAGAAAAAAGTTGGAAAAGCTTCAAGCCAAAATGGAAATGTTAGAGAACCCAGTTATAAGGTATATTAAATTTATATATTTGTATTAATTTGAATTTAAACTTGTCTATAACAGTAATTTCTTTGTTTTCAGAGGAATTTCAGTTTACTTTGAAACTCCCAACAGCAATAATCACATTTTAAATGTGCCTGTCTCAAATGATAATTTTACATCAAAATCTTTTGTAGTGCAATACCCCCACTCCTTTTATTTATTTTTTACTCCTTGGAAAACATTACCTAGAGGTCTGAAATGTCAGGTGACTGGAAAATTGTGGGAGTGCATGCAAATGAAATCTATTATAGCTGGGGGATTAAGGGAGGGGGGAGTAATTTAAATGTGTACAACTTGTCAACGCTGTCAGATCATTTTTTCACAGTTAGCACTTCATACTGACTGCATGTTCCATGAAGTTTATTTTCACTGTGTTCAGTCTTCACAACAGCAAGATTTCTTCTTTGGCTTTTGAAGAAAAGCTGAAAATAATTTTAGAAATTCGCCAAAAATTACAGCAAATTGATGTTATTAAAAAAGTCTCAGTCAATGGTTGCTAATTTTTGAAAAATAAGAAAAGATATTGTGGATATCTTATCTAACAGATAAAAAATGATGTAAAGTGCTGTAAATAATAAAGTTTGCAAAACTTCCCAAGTTGGAAGCTAGGTGAGAATGTAAAACTTGCCTATTAATTGACCAATTATTTTTGAAAAAGCAAAAATAAATAAATAAATAATCTAATAGGGAATAATTACTTTAAAACTAGTAATCCTCTTTCTATCTCTTTTTTTTAATTAGAATTTATTTTGAAGTTCTTAAAAAATGTAAACATATTAAAGGTTATAAAATTTAATTTTATATCAGTAAGTAATCATAAGATCAGTATTTACAAGTACATATATACATCCCTAACCTGTTTCTAACAAATATTTTTCTAGGTCTCTACAGTGTTGTTTTAAATTGGTTTTTATTTTGTAAATAAGTATGTTAGATTTTGATTTCACTTTTACAGTAATTTTAATAAGGTTTTTCTTAATTAAAAAGTTACTGAAATTTGTTCTTTTTGATATTAACATGTTAATTAAATCTATTGGCACAACCTAGTGACAAGAAAGGGGAATTTTATGCAGTCAATTTATAAATCAATTAGGGAAGTTTTGTAATATGATCTTAAAACTAATAGGGTAGATTTGTATCAATTTTGGACCAAATTTGTTTTTATACATGATTTATTTTTCTAATACATAATTTTTCTTTGTTATATTACTAAGTTAAGCATTGTATTTACAAAGATGTAAATGTTGCAATTTGTTCTTAGAGAAAGTATCATATCGACTTTTATTTGTCTCTGTATCGAAAAAACATTTTTTTCTTTCATTTTTGATTATTGCATTTATATTTATACACACACATGCATAATTATACTCTTTCTCTATGAAAATATGAGACTTGTTTATTTGTATTTTTGTTATCATGGTTATAACTAAAAGTGCTGTAAAGACTTGGGAAAATCAAAGGGAAAACAGTATAGTATTAAAACCATTATCATTAAACTGTAGAATTATGTAAAAATAATTCTTTTTTGCCATAAATACTGCTGTTGTTTTCAATAAACTTCAAAACTATGTAATGATAATAAAGCATTATTTTATTTAATCTTAGATTATGAAACAAAATAATTTGATTATTTTTTTATTATTTTAATTGAGAACTTTTGTTTACATAAGATTAGACACAATCATTTTAGACCATGTAATGAGTGACTTTTTTCTTTATATTGAAGTATTCAAGAAGAAAATGGGGATATGCTCCCGAGTTTATTTTAAAGGAATAACAGTTTGCAATATTTTCTTGAAATTTTTTTAATAAAAATCTTGCAATTATACAACATTTTATTTATTTAATATTTTTAATTAAAACACATAAAAAATTATTGGAATGTTGTAATATTACAAGCTATATGAAGTGTAAATTATAGCTTTAGGTTATTCTTATGCAACTAAAAATTTATTATGACATATTATGTATTATATTCGTTATTTTATTTTATTTTTAATTAAAGACTTTTTCTCTCAATTTTCAAATTAAAAATCACTAAACTTTTTGTCTTATTATTTTTAAGTGAACCTACCAATATGATTTAAAAAATGCTTTTTCATTTTATTGAAACAATATGTCTTGCATATTTTAATACTTTTAAATATTGTTAGTATTATGACTTCTTGTTGGCAGTAAATTTATAAAATTATTGTATTTTTTTTATTTCAAATAAAATTTCATAAATTTGTTTGTATTTAAAAATAGCATGGAAGGTGCAAGATAAAAAAAATAATTTTTACATTGTTTTTACAGGTCAAATTTCCATATTAAGAAAATTTATAGAAAATTTATGTTTATGAAGATCTTTAATCATTTAAAAAATATTAACTTGAAGTATTGCCTATTGTCATTGAAGAAATTAATGTTAATGTTATCTATATAAATAAAACATTAATATACATGACACAGAAATTGCTCTTATTACTTATTATGGATTGGCATTAGTTAAATATAAACAAAACAATATATGGACATTTCAGATTGCTACATTTAACACTTTTATAGTTGCATTTAATTTAATACATTGCTAATTAATGGGCCTGAAAAATATTGTTATTATAAATTCGACTCTTCGTGCCAAATACTTAATTCAATCAGAGGAAAAAGGATGTAAAAGAAACCAGGAAACAGATGTCAAAGAAAAAGTTTAATTGAGGACAAAAATAGACTTCACCATAATTGCATAGATAATAATTATGACTTACTTAAGGAAATAGATGACTATATCTTCAAAAACTATTAATCTCACAAAACTTGTTTTTGTATTGTCATGAAACTAAAAAAATTACTTCAAATGATATTGATTTCATTTTTGAAAAAAAATTTCTTTACTTTTAATAAATTTTAAAATCTTAAATTACAACATTACGGTTATTTTAAAGTCATGATGAGATTCAAGCATCGAAACACTCAATCACATGCTTTTGTCTTCATTAAAATTAAGATTTTAAAGAAATGAATATTAATTTTGATTAATGTCCATTAGATTTTAATTTTTTAACTATTTTTGGATAGTAATTTCAAAGTAGGATTATCATTTTTATTTTGCAGTATATACATTTTTAATTTGTATCTGCAATAATTTATTGCAGGTTGATTTAATTATATTCATTAATTATTTTTAAATCGTAAAACTGAAATTTAAAAAAATGAATTCATATTAATTGTTGAACAACCTGAAAAGTGAATAATCTGGGCGAACAAGTTGGTTGCCAGGAACAGCTCATTTTCTTGTGTTTTCCCACTAGTGTCTTTTCTTTATATATATATATAATCCACATACGTAATGTTTCTTTATAATGTTGCATATATTTAATTATGTTTGTATTTTACTGCTGATACATTTATAATTCAATTCTATATTCGAAATAATATATTATAGTGTATCTAGGCAACATGAGTCTCATTGAGTATTTTCAGTTATTACATTTAAGCTAAATATTTCATTATACCATATGCAGGGATATGTACCATATAGTCGGCTTTAAAAAATCATAATTTTCTGTGCATGCCTCTATGCACGAATGACAGATTTCAAATAATTGTATTTTTTTCTTTCATTTTTATCAATTCACATTTACATTGTATAGTGATATATATAGAATATAAGGAGAATTCTTGATTGAGTGTCTGTTGGATTACTAATAGTCTTTCTCTAGGATGATAATTCTGAGAAAATAAGTGCTAATTTTCTCAGAATATTCTTAGAATCCCCTTGTGTAAAATCAAGAGATTATCAGTTGGATCAAATGATTATGCTTCAACCTGATACTTTATATCAAATATACAGAAGTATCAAATATCTTAAATTGACAGAGAATAAGACTATCAGATTTTCAACATAAGTTTTTGAATTCAATTGATAATCTTCTTGACCTCATTTTTTCCCTTTTCGTTAATGCAGAAGAAAAAATTTCATATGAGAAATGGACCATTGTTAAAGAAAGTTGAAAAAACAGATGCTACCAAAAAGAAAATTATAAAGGAAAATAAAAAATCAGTCGTAACTGCATCTAGTCTCGTGGATTTTTTGGAGAATTATTCTTGCAAATTAGCCAAGGAAATCCAGTCCTACCATTTTGGTTCGTCTCGCAACCAAGCAACTCTACACACAGGAGTTTTCTATGTAGGCAAAAAAGTTGTTTCATTTGCAACTATATCGGATTCACTTGACCATAGCCCAGCAGCAATATGGGCCCATTTGGATCCCATATTTAAACTTTTCAAAGAGCAGTTTCCTCAAGTAGATACCATACACTTTTTCTCTGATGGACCTTCCACTCAGTATCGCCAAAAAAAGAACTTTTTCTTATTTTCAACTCGTCTTTTTTATCTCACTTTTGTGGCTGGTACCTGGTTTTTCTTTGAGTCCTCTCATGCGAAAGGAGCAGCTGACGGTGTTGGCAGTGCACAAAAAAGGAAAGCCAATGACTATGTTGCTTATGAAATGATATCCAGATGCAAGAACATTGTTTGAAACTTTAAAAGATACTTCAGAGGTGAATATCTTTTTCGTAACAGAAGAGGAAAATAAGAATATTTCCAAATTAATTTCAAGTGATCTTAAAGCAGTAGATGGAACTAAAAAAATCCATCAAATTTGTGCCAATGTGAGAGGTCAAATTTTTCATCGACCTCTTTCTTGTTTCTGCCATAAAAATGTATGGCATAAAGGTAAATTGTGCAACTGTCATCTTGGCTGGAAGGTAACAACTTTGATAAAACAGAAAACAAAGAAATGCCGCATATACACATCAAGTGAATGCGATTCTGATGGTACAATTTTTTCTGACATAGATGATGACCTGATAAGTGGATCAGTTAAATCTGCACAGGAGGAGGATGTATGTCTACATAATTCCTTCTGTACATTGAGTCAAAAAAGGGACTTTTGTGTTTGTAGAATTTGCAAGCGGATCAAGGAAAGGAACAAAGTATAGATATATAGGGCTTTGCAAATCTGAACTTGATGAAAATGGTGATGTATGAATTATGTATTTAAAAAACTGTGGAGAAAAAAATACATTGTTCAAGTTAAATGAGTCTGATATTTCAGATGTTAATTTTGATCAAATTGTAGCAATATTGCCAGATCCGATGTCAAGGTTGAATGGCAAACGAGCATATTATAAATTTAAAGGAAGCATAGATGTTTACGAGTAGTCATAGATTGTATAATTTTACAAAATATTCTCAATTCTACCAATTACAATAAAGCAAATTGATAACCCTGAATCCTCTTTCCCTATATAATATATCATTTTCAAGATATTTTCCTCTTATTTAACATATATTTTTATAAATACTCAAGAGTGTTACCACACCTTATGAGTGTTACTGTAACCAAAATTCAAATTTTAGAACATAAAAAAATAATTTCAATAATTACAAACTTATGGCGTGATAGGCTAATAAATATCATTAAGTTTAATAACATGTTTTAAATACTAATATAAAAATATAACTTTTAACTGAAATATTCGGTTCTAAATTTGCAACAGTATAACACTCACAAGTCTTTATTCTGAAAAAAAATGAAGAAAATCATTATATAAATATTCTTCAGCAACATCTGTAAATAATATCAGATATGTCTACTTCACCATTAAATACACAAACTTTATTCAGTTTTTAATAAAATTTTGTTAATTAAAGTAAAATAGTAACACTCTTGAGATATATTGGTACATTAAGTACAAAAACCACCTAATTTGAGTTAATTAAAACAAAAACTCACAAACATTAACTTTTTTATAATACTCTATATTATAACAAAGTTCATACCATGTAAATAATTAATGTAAATCATTTTTAATTTTTTGACAAAATTGAAACTTCAAATCTGAATTCTGGTAAATTTTATGAAAATCACCCATGGGTGTTATTATATCAATCATGAAAATTATGAAGTCAGTATAGTTTGTATCTATTCTGTCTATTCTATTAGACTGTGTGATGTTTTTAACTATATATATTTCATTCCTAGCCTTTACTGCCCCTTTTCCTACATTTATCAATGAACTGTAGAATCCCTGTATTCCCCAATTTTATCAACAAAGCTCTTCATTTCATTCTTATGTACTTGCCAATCACTGTCAAAACCAAAGCCACTAGCACATCATCATCAAGAATTCTTCTGAAGAAGCAAAATCCCAATTTGGAATCATATTCTTATTTGCTACTTGTCTTTGTGCAAATTATATGACCTATTGAGTAATGGGTTTTCTTCCACTGAGATTAGGAATTGGCTGTATGAGATTTATTTGATTATCAATATCATTCTATTCCATATATAGTAAAACAGATATCAACCCAACCTTAATCATCAACTACATCTGCCTGTTTGATTCCCAATATCCATCTTCAAAGATGACCAAGGCAAGAAATTAACATTCCTTTCTCAACTATAGGTTGTTAATTGTATGTTACATAATACTATCTATTTATCCAAGTTTCGTATTAGTTAATTATTAGCACTTAATGTTTAAAATTGAATGATGTTATAAATATCAAACAGTGGGCATAGATTACAAATATGCTGTGTAAATTAAAATTTATATATTTTTTGCAGAACATTTGTTACAAAGAAGTATACACCTGCCAGGTCATTAAAAAAGCAACCAAAATCATCTCCAGTGACATATGTGGTAGCAAAAGAATTTAGCAAAGAAATTGTAAAAGTATGCATTTTATTTATTTAGTTTATTTATTTAGCATTTATTTAGCATTTCTTTCCTTCTTTTTTTTTTTTTTTATAGTCTTTTAAAACTGAATTACTAATATTTCTGAAATGATTATTAATTTGTTTAATTCAGAATAAGAAATTATTTCATATTTTTTTGAGAAAATTCAAAATTAATTACTTATGAAAGAAATATGATCATTTGTATTTTCTGGCAATTATGAAAAAAGAGTTCCCATTTCATTTTTAAATGAACTTCCAATAGTTTAAAACTATTCTAAATAATTTCCATTAGTCTCATAATGCAACAAATAATGCAATGATGCTCTTCAAAAGATGAACTGCAATTAGTTGCTTCGCTTTGATTGTTACAATCTTTTATTTTGTCTTATGAATTAAAATTTTAAGCTGTTATTTAATCTGTTATAATACTACAAAAAATTTAAATACCATGAAATCTACATTTAAAATTTGATTAAATCTTTGGAATTTAACTTAAAGCAACTAATTTTCTTATAAGAGAAAAAAACTATTTATTAGAAGGAAAGCAAAAGAAAGTGGTAATTGGTTCAAGTGGCTGAATAAATTCAATTGTATATTAAACTAAATATGACTTATTTTCAATGACTTCATTTTAAAGATTTTTAATAATATATTTTGAATTCTGAAGTTCCTTTTCAGATTTTGCAAGACTATTAAATACCTAAAAATGTAGCAAGATTTATTATTAGAACATAAAGAATTTAATAAAGAATAAAAATATTTTATAACGATAATATTTTTAATAATATGGTATTTATAGGTTCTTTTAAAATATAAAGTGATCAGTTAATGACATCAACTTGTGCTAAATACCTTTTCAAAATCTGAACAGTTCAAAGTGCTGAAAAGTAAAATTTCCATTATGTTAATAGCTGTGTCATTTTAAATTTACATATAATTATTTTTTAGTTTTGAATGAATAAATTTTTTATCCTGTGAAAGAAATAAAAGAAGTAATTTCTTTGTATTTTTCCTATATAGAAAGTGTTATCACTGGAATCCACATCAGTGTTAGAATTTGAACATAATCCAGAAATTGCTTTCAAACATAGTACAACTGGAGACAAAATATTTATTTTTCCAGGCATTTATGAATGTGATAATTTAGGATGGTTGGAATGTGATATTTCTGTTCAAGGTAATGTTTTTATTTTCTTCTTATTTTTAGCAAGTGTTTATCTAGACATGCAGTTATCTTGTTAACAATATCTCCAAAAGTTATTGTAGAAAATCACATGTATATTAGCCAATGCTCAATGGGGGGGGATATTATTTTTAGTTCAGTGTAGATGCAAATATGTACTAACATAGAAAATTTTGTTTCCTTATAGTGAGATCTTCTCTACCCACAATGTTCATGAAAACTAAATCAACACTAATTACTGAAATCTGTTTGAAACAAATAGTGATCTGCTAATAGAAAGAAATAAAATATGATTCAATCTTGGAACAACAACAACAAAAATTGAACTTCATAATATGTTAAACTAAACATCAAGAAATAATAAGCAAAATTAAATGAATGAAATTATACAAAATGATCTTGACATATTAAAATATTGTTGAATCATTACAGAAAAAAAAATTAATCTATCTAAAAAATGATAAAATTTGATATCATATACAAAAAAATAATGTTGAAAGAAAATATTAGTGATAACTTTCAACTGAAGTAAGAATATTATGAATCTTCAGACCATGGCTTATTAACCTTTGCTACAGTGCAGCATTAAAAAAAAACCATTAAAGTTTGCAATCCCATAACTATATAATGTTTATGAACAATTAATCATTAAAATCAGATTGAAACAAATGGGGATCTGCTAAAAAGAAAAAAAAAAGTGCATATCCAAATACAAAATTTAAAAAGAAATGCTGAATAGAAATAATAAATAAAAATAATAATAAAAATGTTCAAGCACTTTCAAATACTACAAGCTACATAATAAAAACTAGTTATTTATGATGCATTTATTTTTCACACACATGAAAAAAAAATTCTGTCTGAATCGCTGTGTGACAAAACAAAGTTGGTTAGAGGCCAAAACAGCATTATAGCATATGCTGGGAAACTGTATATATTGGTGTCAATTAATTTTAATCTTTCTCCCGAAATTAATACTTTATTTTATCAATTTCCAAAAGAGGTGAAAAGTTTTATGATTTTGTAAAATATGAAAGAGAAAAATATTTGGAAAACATTTTGATAATTTACTAATTTTTAATCTGAAATTGTACTTGTGATTCTGCATGGTTGTATTATTAAGATTTACATATGCATGCAAAATAAAAATTATAATACTAATTGTTTGTATTATCTTATAATATATACATTAAAAATTGAAAGCAATTGAAATATAAGTATTATATTTCATTTACTGTCAATTTTTAATTGCTTTTTTTTGAGAATGTAGATGTATTTTTTTTAAAAATCATCAAATTTTTATTGATTATTAATAAGTATGTATATATAATGTTACTTTTTAAATCTAATTTAAATATTAATTCATTTCCTAATTTTATCTTAATATAGCACATATTACCTTCATTCTAAAATGTTCTTATTTCCTGATCCAATTCTACCTTTTTTTGTTTAATTTATCCTAGTCAAGCTCTGTGAAAAATGTTCTTATTTCTTGATCCAATTCTACCATTTTTTGTTTAATTAATATTACTCAAACTCTGTGAAACTGCTGTAATCAGCAGGTTCCCACGCTTCAAGTGAAGGGATATAGATCCTTAATGTTTACCACATTCTTTTAACGATACCTAGATTTCCATATCCTAAATCTACACGTCAAAGAAATTCCTATCAGAATCTCATGGTATAAAATTCCTGAGAGAAAATTTCGGGATCTATCGTTCTTTTGAATTTGTATCGTGATGTGAAAGGATGAATTTTCCTCATCACTTTTTGTACATAATATGCCTTCCATGAAGCCTTTCATTGCAGGAAGCATAATTTGCACAAGAAACAAACGATGATAAAAGATATATCAGTCCATATCACGACACTAGAGCAGAAGAAGAGGCAGAAACTTTTCTCTACAGTGATTTTAATATATTTTGATAGAGATTTCTTTGCTGCATTTCGACTTAGGTCTGGGGATCTTTTAAAGAATGTTGTAAGCATTAGGTATTTTTGTCCCTTCTCTTGGAGTGTGAGAAAATATTCAAGTCAGCATTTTCATAGAACACATTTAAAAAAAATTAAATAGAAAGTGAGAATTGGATCAGGAAATAAGACACCATTTTTGAATGAAGTTAATATGGGCCAAATTAAGATAAAAATTAGGAAAGATTAGATTTAAAATATCATTACATATGTAGATTTGAAGCAATTTATAAATTTTTACTAAAATTGTTTTGTTGCTATAGGTATAGGTGTAGCTGCAGACATTGTTCTTGAAGCTACAGGAAATAGTGATGTTCTTCTAAATTGCTTAGCTGAGAAAATAATGATTGAAAATGTTTCTTTGGTTGGAAAATCTGGACTTCTTAGTCCTATTGTTGTTCATCATGGTGAAACTCATTTGAAGAATTGTGTCATTGACAGCAGTGGAGCCAAAATAGGCATTTTATTACTTGAAGGTGTGGAAGCATCATTGGAAAACACAACTGTAGCTAATTCTAGTGTAAGCATTAATTAATCATTTCATTTTGATTTTTCTAGCACTTTGCAATTTTGTTTTTCTCATGTGCAATGAATTTAAATATATCTTTATATTTTCTAGTAATTATTTCATTATTTTAAAAATTCAAAATCATTGAAAATAAATTATTCAGTAAAAAATAAATTAAAAAATTAAATAAACATTAGATAATTGTAGAACATTAAATAATTGATTCTAATTATTTATTACAAATTTATATGAATAACACTGAAAATTCAGTACAAATCTCAATGAATTTAAATGTTTCAAATACATTATCATGCTTATAAAAAGAATATAACATACCAGTCTGCTGATAATTGGGACCTTCAAATAAACTATGGTTTCATGCCTACAAAATGCAATTAGTATCAAAAATTAAATCTAATTATTCAGTAAAAAATAAATCAAAAAATTGTTGCATCATATAAAGAGGAAGTAAAAAATAAAAAAAAAAAAACCTGTATTTCAAAAATATATAAGAAAAGATAAATTATACAAATTAACTTCTGTTGTTTCTGTGTAAAAATCTTTTTATAAAATTTAGATAAAATAAAAAATATATATATTTAAACACTCCATTCTGGCATTTTATAGCACTCCATTCTGGATAAAATAAAAATATATATACTTAAAATTTTAAATATTTATTTAGAAAAAATCAATATTTCAAAGATTTACTCAGTTACATATTATAAATAAAATTAATAATTCTACTTAAAATAATATTTGTTATTTTAGTGTTTAGAATCTAACTTCAGATTTTAAACATGAAAATAACAATTCGAATTTTGCTTTTACTCTTCTGTTTTAATGAATTTTACAATTGTTGTAATAATATTACCACATTGCATACAGCTCTCTGTGCTCCCAACATGTTCTCAGAGCCTGCACATTTTTGAACACTCTAGAAGCATGCATATATGAACATTTTTAATTTACATGTGGTATTATATTTACATAAAATATTCTTAAATATTATTATATATTTGTACATCTGTTTATTATGTAAGATTTTCTACATTTTTAAAAGCTGTTTCCTTACAAATTAAAACTTGAGCATTGAAATAACAAAATGTACAATAATAAAACACTTACTTAACACTTAAAGTACAGTAAATGATCAGCACAGATCTGCCAACATACTGACTTGTTGTTTCCACATGCTTGGAATGTCTACTCTCAGTTATTTTGCTAATCATTTGTCATAAGAATGTGTAAAGCTTTATTACCCTGGTAATGTAGCAAAAATATTTGCCTGTGGTTGGTTATGCATCGATTCAAATGGGAAAAAACCTAAAAAAAACAGGAAAATGAGACTACAACATTCGGCCAGCTAAAAATGAGAAATCTCGTGACCTGTACGCTATATGTTAAGATACTCTTTGTATTGCTGGTTCAAATGATTTTATTCATTTTAAAGATGCCATTTTAATTTTTTTTAAAAATTTCATCTTTCTGTTATTTTGTAAGACCTAATGTTTGAAGAAAACCATTAGTTAAAATAATAAAGAAAAAAAAAAAAGAAAGAAAGAAAGATAGTTCAAATTATGAAGCTTGTATCTAAATTGCATTATTAATTCATAGGTAAAATTCCTGTTTGAGTTCTTGTTCCTTATGGGTTCACTATAAAGTAAAAGCAATAAAAAGAATTGTACATAAAAAAATGATTTATCATAGACATAGTTCATATCAAGCTTTAATATATTTTGTCAAAAGTAGTTTTAGGTATATGACGTCACTCCCCTCCTATGTGTCTTTGTTCACTACACTAATTAGAGCATACACCTGTTGACTATAATTATGGAATGACATTAGTAACCCATGGCACAAATTCATTTTGAACTTATCGTATAAAATACTAATAATTTATTAGTTATTATTCTGTGGTAGAATTTTTTAATAAATAATAAAAAAAAAATGTCACTTGAAATTTTTTTTTTTTTTTTTTCATACCAAAATCTAAATCGCCAAAGGATAGCTAGATGAATTCTAATGCAAAAAAACCTCATTCACCTTTGTTTTTCTGGATTGACATAATTGGTAGGGTAATCAGTCTGAAAAATAGATTTATATTTGTAGAATAAATTGTGAATTATGCTTTTGAATGCTCCATTTTTTGAAATCTTTTTTCCCCCAAGAAATTAATTAATTTATTTTTCAACTTTAAACAAATTTTTGAGAAAATTTAATAATTATTTTCTTGTCTCTAACATGAGATGATTAAAAATAATTCATTTTTACTCTCAATATTAATTAAACAACTCAATTTGATCACTTCTGAGTGTATCTTGTAATTATTTGATTGTTCACTCTAAGTCTTTTAATGCTATCTATTTGATTTTTTTAACAGGAAGATGGATTACAGATGAGATCATTAAGTGCTTGTTCTATCAAATCATCAAAAATCTTATTTTCAAGAAGGCATGGCATACAGATTGATGCTGAATGTGCATTATCACCTAACAGTTTTACTAAAATTGTGATAATCGGTTCCCAGATAACTGATGTTGGTGGCTATGGCATCTTTCTCAATAATGTACCAATAGCAGAGATTTCTTTGCAAAGGCCTTCTGGAGATTTTAATGTATTAGGACTGTAAGCTATTTTTTATTTATTACAAATCTGATGTTTATTTATAATATTGCAAATTAATGTCTTTCAATATGTTATAGTACTGAATATTTTAATTTTGATGTAATTTCAATAATGAAGTTCAATGTGACAATGCAAGTGACCATTGAGTGTGCATTATAGAATATAATTATTTTGTAACAATGGTGGCTTATCTAGAGTTACAGCATTCGTGATTATTTTAAAAGTTTGTTTTTAAACCTGTTTGGTTATTTTTCCACTTTTAAAGTTCAATAAACAATGAAAAAATAAAAATAAAGAAAGAAGGCAGAAAATGAATTAACATTTTGGTGATATGAAATTAATATTTGCTTACTACACAATAATAAGTTTTTAACAAAACAACTAAAAGTACCTCTCATTGAAGTCGTAGTTTGACTTATATGCTACTATATGATATTACTTTTATTTTCTCTCTCCCACAAAGGCTTACATTTGATGTCTTGATTTTTTTTTCTCAGTTTTTTATGCTGATTTTGCTTTCATATTGCCCCAAACAAAATTCATCTACTGTAATACATTCATTTTTTTTTTACTAGAAACCATTCATTGATGAAAGATACATCATTAATTTGTTAAAACACAATACAAATGATTTAAATCAAAAAGTAATTTTTTTTTAAAGAATTATATTCACATTCTACATTCTTTTGTGAAATATTTTTATAAAATGATATTTATTTTACAACTGAATATATAAAAGGGTATAAAATTTTATTATAATCACATTTTATCCATTTTCAGATATTTTTTTTAATGAAGGACATTGCAAACAATTTAATTTATATCATACAGCTTTTTAAAAAATTCTCAGTAAGAAATTTTGAATCACAGTTATAAGAATTGTTATATATTGTAGAAGCTTTTTATCATTTTTTTCTCCTTTTTTATTTTATATCTCCCATTTTATTTCTTATGCTTTGTTTGAAAACCTTTAATTATTGAATTAGTAAATTCAATTTTTTACAAAGTAAAATATATTTAGAAATTCAAAGCATATATAAAAAATGTTTTTAAATTAATTAATCAATTCTCATATAATCATAATTGTCACTGTTTCTGAATAAAGAAACAGTATTTTAACTGTCCAAGAAATTAAATCAATTTTTCTGTATTCCATGTTAAGCTTCAAAATAGTAATAATGTTTTTTACTTAAAAATTCTGGTGTATATGTCAGTAAAGTCTTTTTAAGATTTCAGACATTCAATTACATGCCAAATAATGTAGTTTATTTGCTTTAAAAGACCAATTCTCTCAGCTTTAAAGTTATTTTATTGAAATAATTTGCTGGTATGAGAGTAAGGAGTATTTTTTAGGAGAACATTTTGCATCTGTCGGAAGAGTGAACTTATTTCTATGAAAATATATTTATTTTATGTGTGACCTAAAACTAAACATATCATCTCAAGGAGGTTAGATTATTTAAAGATTAGTGTTTGCAGCATTTTTAGCTGAAATGGTTATTAGCGGTATTTCACAAAACATAGTTTCCTGTTTTAAGTTTTTGTTTTCATAATATCTTGTGGCAATAATTTTAAACAGATTGCTTTTAAAATTGATATGCTACCTTTTAAATTTATAATAAAAATTTTGTAATATGAAAAATATTTTATCTGGTGAAATTTTTAAGAAAGAATATCGATATATATAAAATGGCTTATGGCATGAAGAATGGAAACAGTCTGTTCAGATTAATATCTTTTTGTCATTGTGTTTCAGTTTTCTTATTTTGCTTATCACTTTTCAAAAAATTCTTTTGCCTTCATATATACTTTTGTTATTTATCATCATTATTATTTTTATTTTAATAAGCTTATTTCAAAGTAAAAAGATACTCCATCCCTTCCTTTTTTTTTTTTTTTAATTCGCTGCTACTTATTTAAAAGTAAATAGTATGTTTTCACTTGAAACTATTTTGTTTTTAAAGATTTTTTTATACTTAATTTAAAATGAAACAGATATAGCTTTTTAAAAATGTTAATTTTTTAACAATGATGATAACTCAAAGAAAGTGCTTTTTATTTTTTAAATAGTATTTTATGATTTTGAATTGTTTAGTTTTATGTGTGAAATATCTCTTATATAGCTGTTATACTTTTTATAGGTTTCCTTGGTTGAAATACCAAATAGAAGATACTATTATGGAAAACAATGGTGAAAATGGTGTTGGAATATCTTCATCTTGTAAAAAGCGTGAACAGTTACAATCAGAGTCTTCTCTTTTTGTTCCATCTAATTGCAGTTTAACTGATGATATGAATCACTCTGCATTAAGTGATCTTTTAAATGAAATTAATATAAGTATTGATAATCTTGAAACTAACTGAGCATTAAAAAAAAAGTTTTTTGTATTAGTATAGCTTTAGTTATGGACATGTTTATAGAAAGTTTTTTCCCCCCATTTGTGTATGTGTGTGATATATATATATAGAGAGAAAGAGAGCAGCTATTGTAGAAAGTTTTACAAACCTTAATTTTTAATAATGCCTATTATGGTAGTATATCTTGATTTATATAATCACAAGCATTTATTTTTTAAAATAATTTTATCTAGTTGATAACTGAAATGATATTTATTTATTTATTTAAAGAAAATTGAGAATTAAGGAAATCATAATTTTGTACAGAATGAAAATTTTATAATATGATTTTCAGTCTCTTAAATTTTATATTGTTACTTTGTGTTATTTTTAAAAATTAAATATTTTATTGATTTTAGTTTTAATATATTTAAAAAAATGAATTCCAAAAAGTTGATAATTCATCTTATATAAAAAGCTGAAAAGTTGCATTTACTATCATCTTGTATTACATAATTCTTTTTATTTATTTATATCTATATGCTAATGAATTATTTCAATTTTTGTCTCTATAGCAAATTAGTCTTTCAGCTTCAAATATTTATGCATTCCTATAAGTTCATTTGAATTATTTTATTATATTTTATATTATACTAGATATTGAGGATATTGCCATGACATTGCAATAATATTTCGATTATACCTCAAATGTACAGGCACTTTTTTTCATCAACATATAGTGAAGATAGTTTTTAAATAAACATGAAATTACGATTACAATTATATATTTGAATTTTGAATAAATTAATCTTAAATAGGTATCTAGAAAAATTATGAATTTTTTGCTGTTCATGCTATTTTGTAAATACCAAAAAAAGGTTAAATGTATCTAAAATCATTTCTTATTATGAAATGATTATTTAATGAGATAAATTTTTATTTGAATTTTTATGCAATATTTAAGAATAATCTTAAAATTTAATTATTAATTTATTTATGTATTTATTATTTCAAAGTTTGTGAATACAATTAAGATGTAGACAGTGTGGATATTAGTTAGTTGAGCTTATTATGAACAAAATCTGAGATAGTCACTACATTGGTTATGAAATTTTAAATTATTGTCTGTCTTTTCCTGTTGTTTTCTTTCCATAAGATCTACAGTTAGTGTTTTTTTTAAATATTATTTCTCTTAAATGATATATAATTGAGCAAATTTTACAAAAATAATACTAATTTTTATTATTTAATTTGTTTCATTCACATAATTTTTTTATTATTATTATGAAATGAACTGTATAATTATATATTTTTTCAATGACAGAAATCAATTGAAAGCAGAATATTATAACTCCAAAATCTATTTGTATACCAAAAATAATAAATTATATTCTAATAATTTTTTTCCATCTTTATTTCTGTGAATATCTCAAAACATATTGATATATAGCTTGCTAGCATGGCTACATTGTCTATTGTTTGCTGAAATATTATTGCATCGAGTTTAATCCTTAATCAGTAATAAAACATTATAGAATTTGCACTTCTCAGTAACATCCATTATATTACTTATCAGTTTATTGTAAGTATTGTGTAATTACTTATTCTAAATTATTAGTAACTCTTGCATTTTCCTTTCTACTATTCTAAATTCTGGTCCAATCTCAAGCAAATCCCTGCTGAAGATCAATATATTACATTTCGAAGCAATGGGAGCAATTAGATGGCTAACAACAAAGTAAAGAGGGAGATATTTTGAAAAGAGAGAAATGCACATAAATAATTACTTCAGTTAATATCATAGTACCACACCATGTACCAAAACCTAGGTAGTTAAGGTATTAATAACATTGGTAAACATGTATTTTGTTCTCCTTAAGTAACTGGTAATACTTGATGTTTTAAAGGATACTGAAAAAGAATGACATTAAAAATATTTTATCATAACTCAGATGTTTTTTTTTTAAAAATCACAATCATGGAAATCTTAATTTTAATACATTTATTTGATACATTTATCACATGAATTTCAACATTTTAGTATTAATAAAGGGATAAATAAACACTTACACAGTTTTAAAAATTAATATAAAATATCAAAAAATTATATTGTTTAAGAAAGTTTGGAAAAATTAAAGAAAATATTTAAGGAAAGGAATTATATTTGTAAGAAATTCCTCAAATTTCATATTTTAATCAATGTCTTAACTATAAATGTTTTCTTATTGATATAATTAATTGTATCTCTTAAATTCTTCTGACCGTAATCTTTGAACATATTGTTCCACCTGCCTTGTTAACTCCCTTCCATTGCAGAAAATTCTATTGGAAATGTTCCCCATGCTCATCATATGCAGTTCTCATTACTTTCAAAAGAAACATTTAAATGCAATACCAAAGTCGGAAAAATTTCTATGACATTGAATATTCTAAATTTGAGATTTTTTAACATGTCATTAATTAATTTTTCATATTTAGGATTTCATTTATTTCCTAAGAGATTATTATAACATTTAAAAAATGCATCTATGTTGTTTTTTAACCATATTACTCAAATCATTTTTGTGTTATCTTTGTCACAGACAGACTGACGGACATTTTTCAAAAATGTGTTTTTCGAACTCGGGGGATTTCTAAAACACGGAGATTCGTCAAAATATCGAATTCCAATTCTTAGACGATTACTATACTTTTGCTATACTTCTTATACGAGAAAGTAAAAATGTGTCGGTGGATCAAACATGTATAAAAGAAAAATGTAATGTAGTTATAAGAGCTGTATAATCCAAAACTTTAAACTACTTAGGATGCTGCATATCAATAAATTCTTAAAAATATTGAATACATCAAGAGAATTAATAAATAATATTTCTTAGAAGTAGAATATTCAAGTTTTCAGGATATATTAAAGTGATAAGATGTTACATTCCTCCCCCCCCCCCATCATCTAGCGTTGAAAAAATTTTCATATTACTTCCTTTTTTAATAAAATGTTCTGAATAACCTTTTTAAAAATTATTAATAAATTACTCAATTTCAAAAAATGATTGAATGAATTTTGTTATTAAAAAATTAGCACCTGAAAAATTTTCTTTCTTAGCTTTACTATACAAAGAAAACTGTAACCGAATATTAGGAATGGCAGTTTAGAATTTTCCTTTGATCTTAATTATTTTTTGTTTTGTGCAAACTTATACAATCGCTAATGACAATGCATTGTTTCAATCAACTTTGTTTAAAATCTTTGTTTTACATAGAGACAATAATTGGTCATAAAAGATTAAATATTTGTAAATATGCAGTTTATAAATTTAGATAAACAATCAAACCTAGCTTAACGAGCACCTCTCATAAAAACGCTACAAAAGTTTATTTTATTTTCCAGTGGTACAAGGAATTTTCAGTAGCATTATGATATTTCAATGTGTACAATCAAACTTAGCTTAATAATCAAAACAAAATGTTGAAAAAAAATAGTGGCAAGGGGACATCTTGACTTCACAGGCAGGATTGGTTTGTATCAATTTGTAGAGTCTGTTTGAAGAAAACTTCCATACCTGCATGGAAGAAATTTTGGTCACATAGCGTTGTCGAACGTAACTTCCGAAAGATTTGGACAAGTGAATGCGAATCCTTGATCGACAAAATTGTGTCTCTGGCCAAGTTTATGGGGTTACAAGTTTGATAGAACTTAGCCAGAATTACCAAAGAATTTATAGAGCTGCATCTTATATCACAGTAAGAAATTGTTAAGGAGATTTGGTCCGTAAAGGAGGAAATAATTGACTTAGCAGAGAAACAGCCTTCAACAAGAGTGGAATAAGGGAGATTCTAAAAACATGGGGAATTATTACAACATGCATTAACTAGCATCACCCAAATAAGGCAATAGGTATGTGCACTGCAAATTCATTTAATCGTAATGTTTTGACTTATTTTCACTAAATCTTGAAGCGTAGCTGAAGTCAAATGTCTTTGGATAATTTTCTTGTAAAAAAGTATGCATTATAAATTAATTATTATAAAATCCGGTATGGAACGCATCGCCCTATTTTGCATGGATTCCTATGGAGGGGGGGGGGGAATTACGAGTAAGATTTGGAAGCAAATTACGTTCATTAAACAATTTTTTACTGTACTTACAGATACCGTATAACAAATTGATAAAACTTATTTATAATCTCAAAAAGCTGTATATTATAATCTCTACTTATAATAATTGTTGTGCTTTTGCTATTTAAAGGTTAGACTGTATGACCTAGAGCTATTAAAATTATATATATATATATATAACTGAGATGGTAAAAATGTGCATTCAGAGAAATAAAAAAAAATTAATTAGAATTTAAGTTAATTAAATACTAAGCGAACATTTTTTTTTATTACAACTTTCGAAAAATGAATTTTACATCATCTTAAAATTCTAAAAATTATTTTTTCAATTATGCCTGTTATTTTGTAGCATAATTTTTTAAAATTTTTAATTAAAAAAAATTTAAGTATCTTTTCTAACAATATATTTTAGACAAAATAAAATTTAAACTGTACGAACTGTTTATATTGGAAAATATTAGCCTTTATCAACGTGTTGTCAACCCTCTAACAAAAAGATCAAGTTAATTCTCACTGCAAGCTAAACCTAGAAAAGTATAATTTTTTGCACATATCTGTATGAAATAAAATATTGTAATACGTTGTTTTTTTAGCAGAATAAAAAGAAAATGTTAGAAAAAGTTTTTGTGATTTTTAAAATATCTATATTATTAATTCAATAATTTCCTGTTTAAAGCATATATTGTTTAATATTTACAGGGTATTCTCTAATCAGGGTCCAAAACTGTTTTCTAATCTATTAGTAATTAGCATACACTTCTAATAAGAAAAATTATCTAAATGGAGTAAATAATTATATTTTATATAGTTTGAATCAATAAATATCCGATGAATTAACGGATTTTAAATTTTTATAGAGATTCTCTAGAATTTGTCAGCTAATGAGAAATGTTATAAAATATTCTTGATATTAACATTTTAAATAAAAAAAGACCCACTCTTTTATGACTAAAACTGATTGAGTTATAAAAATCTGAATATCATTATTTTATAAATACGTACGTTTTATAGCACTCCATTCTGGAGTTTCCCTATAGTGTATTGCTCAAATATAATGAAATTGTTGATTATTCTAAAGTAATGATAAGATCAAAGCTTCATATAGTTAGATTTGATCGGAAAAAAAATTGCAATCTTTTTCGATTTAAAACTTAGAATGTCATATTTTATTATTCCAAAGCACTATATAATATTTAGGCCATAATTTTTCAGAACATTTATTGATTGAAACAAAAAATATTATTATTTACGTTTATAAATATTTTTGAAAATAAAATTTAAAGCTGAATTTATTTTGAATCAGAGACATTTGTGTTTAATAATGCTCTGAAGTATTGCATCAATTAATAGTAGAAATTAGTATCCTGAATATTGTACATATTAAAAATAGAAATTAGTATCCAGTAATTAAATAATCATAGTAAATTCTTAACAATGAAAAATAACAATGATATAAATCTGTATGTATAACATGCTAACGTATGTATAACACTTATTACGGAATAGCAGCAATGAAATGCCAACGTATCGATGTAATTAAATAAAATTATTATATTACAAATGCTGCTCGATGTGTCAAACACTCATTCAGTCAGAAGATATAAAAGAAATTAAGAAATAAATTTTAATTGTAAAGTTTAATAATTGAGTGTGAAAATAGGCTATGGATACTCACTATGACTTACTGGAAATAGATGACTTTCAAAATTATTAATTTCCCGAAAAGGTTTTTGCATTATGTTAAAATTCAAAAAATGATTTCTTTTATGATATCGATTTCATTTCTTTACAGTTTTTTCCTTTATTTTTAATAAATTCCTTGTGTTTAATTTACAATGTTGCGATATTTTTGATGTTAAGCTTGGTTTCATTTAGTTCGGTTTGAAAAGAGCTGTTTAAGAATAATGCTCACTTCAATTGCTTTTTCAATGTTATGGAATTCAAATTCATCCATCAAAATATTCAATCTTTTGCTAATGTTAAAATTAGGATTAAAAAATTACTTTTTTTATCATTAATTCCGAAATATTATTTTCACTTCCGCTTTTATATTTCATAGTATATACACTTTTAATTTGTGCCCACAATAATTTGTTGCAGAATTATTCAATTAAAGTCCAATTTTTAAGTCGTATCAAATGAACTGATTTTTTTTTTAAAAATGCATTCCATATATATCGTTTAATAAGCTAAAAAAAAAAAAAAATCAACAATTTTGGCGAGCAAGCTGGTCGTCAAAGTCGGTTAGTATTAATACAAAATAAGATTTGTGATTAAAATGAATATTATGACAGTATATAACCATAATAAACAGTATAAACACTATTAATCACAGCATAACAGTAATAAAAACTAATATGACAATAATTCAATACATGCAATTCATTTCGAATTGATACCAAAAACAATGTATATGTTTGAAAATAAAATGTCAGTGGAGAAATACAGATTTCAATTCATCTCTTACGAAGCACGACTTTCATCTATTTCCTACATACATAATCAACGAATTCTCATCCCTGGAAATAACTGCACGGGGTATAATCGAATTCCTATTCTTAGTCCCCCTATTACGTCCAATTAGTTTGCAATATGCCCCCTGTTGTGCCCACTGCTTTCCTGGAGCGGCTCGGGGCTTTGAAGACTCTCCCCCTCGCGGAGCTAATACCAAAAATCGTTTTCCTATACCCACCCCTCTATTAGAATAGATGCAGGAAGCATTTCCCTTCATAGGAACTCCCCGCTGATCTCAATAGATGTTCTATCGACTACGCCTGGAAGATATGAATAGATCGTCGTTTCCTCACTGACTGAGTGTTCCAATCGTAGATTCGAGCAAAGGAATATTTATTCCTGTTTCCCGATTTAGAGCATTCGGTTTCCTTTTTGGGAAAGGGTGAAATAATTAAATTATGGGACTTCTCTGTTTATAAATTCGATAGACGGAAACTATATAGAAACTCCATTTTTCCTAACAGTCATTATTAAATGTAGTCAGTCCTACAATCATTATTTTGCTAACGGAAACAGCTAATATTCTTTAATTTAAATAGCATTTAATATGATAATAAATATAAAAATATTTTTATTAGTCATTAAAAAGCAGATATGCTTTGTTATCAAAAATTCTAGAGAAGAAATTAAAATTGTAAATATATGAAGCACTGATAGATTTAAATTGAAATTTATTTCACAGTCATAAAATAATTTAATTTTTACTATATGTCTAGGAATATTTTCTCTTATCATATTCATTGTGGTTTAATTTTCTGGTCCTATTTATTGTCTAATCATTTTTCACTTTTGAGACAGTTAAAAGTTTTTTAAAACAGACCATGTTTTTAAAAGGTTAATTTTTTTTACTAAATTAGTTTTAATTTTTTTTAAATTTTCAAAAGAGTAAAAAAATTTTTTATACATTTATTTATTTTTAATTCAGCATTTTGATTATTATAGAATATTTAAACCAGTTTGTCAAATTTTTATTGAACAATTTGAGTAATTATTTGTGTAGGCTAAAAAAGCATAGATGCAATCAGATGTTCGATTTCTTTTGCATAATTTTATATCTAGTTACAATAGACATAATTTTTTTATCTTAAAAGTACGATCTACATAGAAGCAGATGATATCTTCAGTTTTTGGCAAATGTTTTTTTTTTTGTAAAGTTCTTAATTTTTTTACTAAATTAATTTTAAATGAGTTTTTTTCACTTTAAAAGACTACACATTTATAATTTTTAATCTTTTATATGTTTTTAATTCTCTATTTTGATTATGATAGATTTTTGAAACCGGTTTATCAGTTTTTAATGAAATTATTCCAACAATTAGTTCTAAAAAAACACAATACAGTTTCAATTGGATGTTCGAATTCTTTCTTTACAATTTTATATATGTTTTCTTTAATCTTACTTTCCAATTTTAAAAATACCGTCTGTTCAGCAGCAAGTGATGTCTTCAATATTTGACAAATGCCTTTTGTTCTGTAGTTAGAAAAGTTTTAAAATTTTTACTAAATTAGTTTTATCTTAAATTCTTAATGGACTAAAAATTTCTAATTTTTAATCTTGTATAATTAGAAAATTGAAACTGGTTGATCAGTTTTTCATCAATTTATTCTATCTATTAAGTCTAAAAAAATACACAACACAGACGCAATTAGATGAGGAATTCTATCGAACTTTACTTCGAATTTATATCTGTTTACAATAATCTTAATTTCTCACCTTAAACACACGATCTACGAAACAACAGTAATGTTTTTAGACTTTGACAAATATTTTTTGATCTGCCAGAACAGTTTATAGCTGATTTTGGAAAAACAACGACTGAAGTGTTTATTTATTCTTGAATTAAAAAAAAATCTTGAAAAAAGATTAATAAAAAATTTAAATGAAAAGTAATTTCTTAAAATATTAAAATAAGGCATCGCCATTAGAAATCCATATTTGATCCAAATTTTAGATCTACAATACATCAGGAAGGGAATAAAAATCAATTACAAAATTCCATTTGTAAAATTATAAAAGAATTCAAATAATAATAAATGTGTAGAAAATGTATTGAGAACCTTTCTTTATTACATAGAGGAGATAGTTAGCCTTCTCTGTGATCTGTGATTTGTCATTAATAAATAATAGGATTCTCTTAAAAACAATCTTTCGTAAAAGAATGGAGGGGGTAGGGGTGGGAAGGAGGTAGAAATTTCTAGTTCTAAAGTATAAAAGCTCTTAGTTATTATATAGCAACGAAATGCAACATAACAAAAATATGCGTTTCACATCTTCGCAATCCGCATGATATAAATTAGTAACTAAAACAGTAAAAGTATTGTTTCAAAATATACTAAAAACTTTACTTATTTATTTTAAATTTATTAAAAATGCAAAAAATATTGTACGGAAACAAAATTGGTATCACTGAAAGTGCTGTGATTTGAATCTGAAAGTGGTATAAAAATGGTGTTCAGTAATAATACACTACGAAACTATTGTAGAAAAATATTAAAATTTATACTACTTTTTAATTAAAAATTTACATTTTTTAAAAAAGGAAAAAAATATGAAAATAAAGTTGGTACTATTGAAAATTTTATATTTTGAATCATAAAGTAGTATAAAAATGATTTTTCTGTTATTATATATCCTAATATTATTGTAGAAAAAATATTAAAACTTTCATTAATTTTTAATTAAAAATTTAAATTTTTTTCGAAAACCTTTCTTAATGGGCAGTTATTATCCAAGAAAAAACTATGTGTCAAATTTAAAAGTTCTAGATCCAACTGTTTGCCTATAGAGCGTTTTGAACTATTTTTTTCGTTACGCATATCGCATGCTTCCATTTATAAACAGTATCCTGCCTACAGGTATCATCATATTAATAATGCATAAAAGGTTGCTATTGAATTCTATTAATCTGATCTAAAAAAAATTCAATAACTTCCAATAAAATTTTTTAAAATCAAAAAATAAGTATTAGAATATTATTTTAAAAATTCTAAAATATATCTGGTATAAATCTCACGTTTTATTTCAATGTAGCTTCAACCAAAGTTAGAGTAATAGATACAGAGTAGATAAAAATAGAAACAACAAATACATTTAACTTATAATTTAACTTTTATTATTATAATTTAAAAACTGCTCTATAAAATAAGTACATTTCATTAATTTCAAAATTTTATTTTCAAGGTATGCAACTATGTACGGGACGAGCTTTAAAAATTTTTTATAATATTTTATATTTATGAATTTTTGTATAAAAATATTTGAAACAAAAATATAGCAGTTCAAAGTCAAAAAAGTTTTGACAATTGAAAGTTTTTCTTATGCCTGAAACGAGGTATAAAACTGAAGCATTCTAGTTTAGAAGTTTATCAAATGATTCATTCAAAATATTAAAGTTAAAAAATATGTTACCATAGATTAAGAAATAAGTTGTATTTCTTGTTTAATCTTTTAATTGCTGGTTTTCGATGGATATAAAACATGAAATTTTCAATTTTTTTCCGTTATGAAACATTAAAACTCAATTAACTGTAAAATCTTTTTAAATAAAAAGCATATTTTATCAAAATTGGACAAAAACTGCAAATTTGTGGAAAAAAAGGAATATAAACAAGCATCTCAATATAATAACTATTCATTGAGTCATATAGTATTTTGAATTACAAAATGTGTACTTACCCACTATTACAGCCATGTGATTTCAAATCAAGAAAAGTATTGTAATTACAGAAGCACAAACAATAAAAGATTGTAGTTTAGCTAAAATTCTGATTGAACATCGCATTTACACAATTTCCGAAAAAGTAGCTAGAAACACTTAAGAATACGAACACTGGCAAATCTAGAATGAAGAATCATATTAGGAAACTTTTCTTTACGAACATAGCAATATCTAAAAAGAATGCATTTTTTGGTGTTTTTACTATCAAAGTTTTTTTTTTGCGTTATTTATCATCAAAATAAAAAGAATAAACATAATAATTCTTTGAATGCCAATATTTATTATCTAAAATATCATTAATGATATTTTGAAATGTCTTTTAGTTAATTTCAGAATATGCATAATACATTGTACATTTTCTTTTAACTTTATATTTTGCGATTTTCGTAATATAACATTTATTTATGAGTATACGGACATATTATCTATAAATTTTGCCATGTTATGTGTATAATAATAATAAAAAAATTCAATTAAAACGCTCTTCAGAAAGATTTGCTGGACCTACTAGAACTACCGAATTTGGCATATAGTTATAAATCATTCAAAATTTGTTTTTGAAAAAGGCAAAAAATGGGATGATGATTCAAATAAAAATTACTGCAAAGTGCCACATTATTTAGCACTGAATTGCATGAAATTTTGAAATTCTGTAACTAGTATAATACTTTACGGCCTTGGCAGAATGAATCATGAACCCCTCTTTCAATAAATTGATCAATTTAGTTTCACATTTCAATATATTTTTAGCATATTAATGATTTCTTTTAGATTAATCTGTTTTTATCTTATTAATTTTGAGAAAATGTATTTGTATTTATTTATCTGTTATGACGCCGCAATTTAACTAAGTATTATTATTATTAACTAAGAATCAAATAAGTATGTTAGTATTATTCTAATATTTTCAATCTGTGTAATTTGTATATTTTACAAATATATTTATTTGGCAACCTGGAAAATAACGTTTTTAAAACGATCTACTTGCGGCCCCGTTTGTTGGCCCTCTAGGCAGTTGCTTAGTCGGAAATTTACCACTAGCTGCAACTAATCACTATGTTTTAAAAATTTTCCTTTCTTTATTTTTTCCCCGGTATCATTTGCTCAGAAATTTTATGTTATTCCAAAGGATTAAAAACCCATTTTATTTTCGGAATGCCTTTAAACAACACTAACTCCCAAGGTATTTGTTTAATTAATTTGTAATTAATGTTACGCCAGTTCCATGGTTTTAATCTCTTGCAATGACGGTAATTCATTAGCGATTATTGCTCAAGCATTCACTCTCACGAAAGACCAGAATTAGAAATTACTGGGTTTTTTCAATGCCCCAAAAATGAATATTTAAAGGACACATTGAGATAGCAGGATAATAAGGAACTCGGTCCCAGTTGTAGCTTAATCTCGTTAATAGCGGTGAGCAAACTTTCAAGATCTCCAAATGGAAAAGCATCATCCAATTAAAACAGTCAAACCAACTGGAAATTGATTTTCCTCGTAAGGGGGAAGACATCTTCAGCTTTATTATGTAAATACGAAAAGACTCCACTCATCCATATAAAGCATGTTATTAAAAGTGCAATTTTGGAAGTTGACGAATTGAAAGAAGTTCTTTTAAATGTGCGTTATTAAATATAGCAATAGAAATCAGTAATTTAGCGATCACGTGATATTTACAGTGAAAAACTGAAGACTTCCTAAATGGGTGTAATGCAGAGAAGATAACTTCCATAATGATGTTGAATGAATAAAGACTCAAAGAAAAATTTTTGTATTTTCTAATTACAGAGGCAGATTTAGACATTTTGCAGTACAGGCAATGAAGGAGAGAATGAATATGAGAACCTTCTTTTAATAGATTGATCGATTTAATTTCGCTTTTCTGCATCTTTTTAATTTATTGTAGTATTAATAATATGTAAGTGTTTTGTTTAAAATTCTTTTTTTTTTCTTGTTAATTTTTGTAACTTTATGAAAATGTACATTTCTTCATGATATATGACCGCAATTTTCATACTTGTTCACAAGCATTTTTTAAGCATGAAATTATTTGGTTGTACAAATAATTACCCTATTAACTACCATTTGTTTTACAAATTTTGGTTGAATAAGGTAAATATATATATGCATAAAAAGTTGTGTAACAGTATAATAATATTGAAAGCATGTTTTGTCTTGAAAATATTTGATATTTAAAAAAAATCGTTACAAAAGGATAAAAAAGTCATTTGTCAAAAAAAAAAAAAACCTGAGTAAGTAACGAATCGTTTACTATAATTTCTAAATTACATATATGTACAATATTTTATTATAATATAAAAACCAAACCCAAAATATAATTTTTTAAATATGACAATTCTGCTCCGTTTAACTTCTAAAGTAAAGAAATGATGCACACTGACTGCACACATTTTGCTGCACATAATATTGACTGATATATATAAAATGAAATTAAACTGTCAGTCATACCAAATATATTTTTGGCGCTGAGTAGTGTATATAAAATTCCAAAATTCCGAAGGAGGATCGTGGTAGCTAATGGGTTACGTGAGTGTAATGAAATAGATAGAAACTTCCTCATTTATACTGAACCAAATTTTAGTGTAATCCTAATATTTTTTATTCATATAATTTGTAATTTTTACAAATTTATCTATTTGTCAACCAGATGAATAACATTCTTTTAATAACTCTGTCTACGGCCATCTTCAGATCCTGTGTCCCTAGTCAGATGGCTAATACGCCTCATCGGAATCTGCCAGTGTCTAATTATAATCTTGTTATTCATCGGAAGTAAAAAATAACAGTTGAAAGCTTAATTTCAATATGATTTTGAATATTCACTTTGAGTCCTTCCAGAAGTACGAAGGATATTAATGTGGTACGATAATTCATCCCAGAACTTTTTTAAAGCTTCCTTTCTGTGACGCTTTGAAAGACTCCAGATATCCGTGTCTTATCAGCGGCAGCTGGCAACAGTGGATTAAACACCTCTCACATTGAACACTTATAAATCCGTTGAATTTAAATTTCTAACAGTCATTTTTTTTTAAAATTTTTGTTGTGCAAGGTGAATGTTGTTTTGTTTCTTTTTATTTCCCCTGCAAAGTTGGAATATTTATTTATGCACTTTCTTTATATTAAAAAGCAAGATTTATACTTCAGATTAACTTAATAATGGTACAATAAAATAAATTTTTTTATCAATACACATTGAGAATGAACGTTTTTGCGTTTATATAGAGTGAACGTTACGTTTTTGAATTATATGTTGTTGTTTTTTTGTTTTTTTGTCTTCTACAGTAGTAATTACTAATAAACGAATATTGGAACTTTACTTGATGTCCTTATTTATAAACTATTTATTTGTAATTTACTTTGATTTAAGTAATCACTTGTTACGAAAAGTAAGATTTTCATAGTTTGTTTCAGTAAGCTCCCCCCCCCCCTTTTGGCGATTAAAAACGTATTTTAAACATTATTCTTGAACAGAATGAGACTTAAAAGCAAACCAAGACTTTTTTTTATTTTTATAATTTATCTTTTTTTTTTAAGTCTATTCTAGTTCAAAACAATGGGAAATAATTATGATCTAAGTTTAATTCATCTGGTTTGATTGCATCATTTACCTATTACATTGAGTTTGCAAGAATTTTTGCATCATTCATTTAGCACAACAACAAGAACAACAACATAAAAAAATGCCAATTTGAACACATTATCGTGTTAAAAACATCCAGTGATTTGAAATATGTTAAAGCAATAGCATTTATCTTTATTTAACTGATTCAACATGGATATTGTTTATATTTCATTTTAGCTAGATCATTTAGATATTACTTCATATCTATGATATCATGAAATTGTCAGCCATCAAAATTGAGTTTTTTAAATGCTCCATCATTGTCTATATGAATCTTTGTTATAGAAGCAATTTTTATGACATCATAGCACTTTTAAAAACGTAAATGTGTAATTCATCTGTCTGCTAAATTTCACGGTATTGTAACTTCATTTTTAATAAACGTCACATAAACTGTGAAGATATTAAACATGATTCTTCTTTAGCTTTGAACAATGGAAGAAAATCATGCTATCAAATATTGATAACACAATGCAAACAGTTTAAATTTCAGGGAAGAAATGCAATATACTGTTGGACATATGTTGTTGTTGGACATATGTTACTGTTGGACAGGCAAAAAAAGAAAAAAAAAAAAATATTTTTACTAAAATTGCCAAAATTTAGAAAAAACTAGCACAATTTTTAAATTGGTATCCTTAAAAAGGCATTTTTTTAAAACAATATAAAACTCGCTATTGTGAATAATATTTTCGGAAGCTATCACGGAAACTCAACTTAATTTTTGATTAAAATTTCTAATTAAAATTAATCCTAATTAAAACGTAAAAGTCAGCTAAATTTTTAATTAATTAAAATTCTATTTAAATTTTTTTCTAAGGTGCACATTACAACCCTCCGCAAACGATCTAGAATGTAGAGCTTCAACAAAAATACATACGCATTCATTTTTATAGAGATGAAGTTGGGGATGTTTGTGTGTGTGTTGTGTGTTGACACTATAAAAGTTAACTTAGAGGTACCAAAATCGATCCACTTATATATTTTGGAGGGTGGGAATGTGCACCTTGAAGAGATTAAAAAAATTAATTAAAAATTAAGCAAAATTTTGGCTTTTTCCCACATAGTTTTCGAAAAAATTTCAGTTCAAAGATGATTTTTATATCATCTTAAAATTAAAAATAATTATCTTTTCAATAAAATTAATATTTTGTCGTATAAATTTCTTCTATCTATACTTATATAAAGCTATGTGTGTGTGTGTTGGCGCTGTACAGGCCAGACCGTTGGACTTACAGCTACCAAATTTGGCACATGCATACATTGGAAGTCGGAAATGTGCACTTGGGGTCCCTTTTTTTGAATTTTTAATTAGAATTTCAATTATTAATCATAAACTAACTTTCCCGCCAAAAAAATCTTTTCATTTCCCCACCACCAAATGAGTAAGACTTCAGTTTTTTTTCCGCAACAGTAATGATGCTAGGCTTAAGATTTTTCGGCTGATTATTTCAAACGATTCTGTTTTTTTTTTCTTAATGTTTGATGCATTTAAAATTAAACATTGTTAATTAATCGATCTTTCAGATTCATTCTGAAGTACTTTTGAATTAAAATAAAACAGAATAAAGGAAATTAAAAATTTCTAATCTGCATAGCGTTACCCCAACTGGAGTAGAAAATTCACGCATTTGCGTTACCATAATTGGCGTTGAAAATTCACGCATGCGCATTGTGTTCTGATTGTTTCAACTATTTCAACTATTTTTATTTTAACGGACTTGGTTTTGAAGGTTTAATATGTTTTCGACAAATTATTTCAAACAATTCTGTTTATTTTTTAAGTGTTTGATGCAATTAAAACTAAACATTGTTAATTAATCGATCTGTTCATGATGAATCTGAGAAAATTTTGTAGAAAACTTCTTAAGATATTATTTAAATTGAGAAAAATATTCTTTAGTGCTCATAAGCTTTAAATACTCAGCGACTCTGTTTTCAGTACTCATATTTAAAAAAAAAATGCTTCGTTTCAGTAAAAAAAAAATATTATTATATTTTTTGCAGTTTAATCATTTCCACTTTAATTTAAAACATAAATTCTACGGGAGCTAACAGAAAATTAAAGAGATACATATTACGTTATGGTTGAAGGCCTTTATAATATTATGAGTGAATTATATGACTATTAAATTTTGAAGTTTTAAAATATTTTAATGAAGAAGCAATTAAAATTGGAGTTCCATAAAATATTTAATTATTAAAATTTTAACGTGCATTAAGATTGACGAACCGGCTGGTCGCCAAAGGCGGCTAGTATTTAATAAATTAAAAAATATTTTAAGAATATTTTCCAAAAAGAACACATAGACGCATAACAATTCTGAACGAATATTAAATGAAAAATTATATAAAATACTTAAAAATTCTGGAAGAACACCGAATCTATTAATAAAAGTCGTTATTAAAGCTGTAAATATTTTTTTCATGTTTTTTTTTTATAATCTGAATTACAATCGATATTAATACAAGAAATGATGAAACTTACAAAATTGTGTCTCAATAAGACAGAGTTTAAAATTTTTTTTAATTTTTGCTCTCTGTTGCTATAAGCTTTGCCGTTTCCAATTTTATCTCCGTACACTTTTCTCTCATTTTAATAAAGTTTTAAAACTATGTTTAGGTATTTTATTCATCAATTTATACTTAAAAAATATATTTGTTTTTGCATGTTTCTCTGATATGTATTAATGAGGAATTTAAAAAATTGAAGAAGACAGATGAAACAAACCAGCAATATCATCATGGTAAATTGCTTCGGATTAGAGATTCGAATCTCACTTAAATTCTCTATTTCGGTGTTTGGTTGGGTTTTTTTTATATTTTAAATGCTAAGCTTCTGCAGAAGATAAGCAACGCATATTGTTTACAACTAAAAAGACAAAATACATCCCCCCCTAAATTTTTAAATTTCAAATGTTAAATAAAAATATAAATGCTTCTGAAAATTTATTTAAAGGAAGAAGACAACAATACTAAACTTTACAATTTCCGCGAAATGTTTTGGGATTTTGCATGGAGTTTAGATAAAATGCATTGTATGCGGTCATTTCTCGAATTTCACTTGAGAAGTGAAATATGCCGTGAACTTTGAAGTATTCACCATTTGTACATGCACTGAACTGTATTGAAGAGGATGAATGGAACTGTCAAAGAATAAATATATACATTGTGTATGGCTTGGAGGTGGCTAGATGGCTTTAACATGGGGATTGCATCGTTTTAGAAGGAATAAGTTTTGATCTTGGAAAGTATTTATTTGAGAGATCTCAATATGAAGAGTAAACAAAACCCATTTCTTCAATATTTTCTAATATTAAGGAGACTATACATTCTGTGAATAGACGAAACAGTCCTGAATTTTATTTGTTTGTCCCAGATTGAAAAATTGTTCTACATTTGCCCCCCCCCCCTTTTAATTGATTGCTTCGAAATGTTCCGAATTTTGCATATAAATAAACAGCTCACATTAAAAAAAAATATTTACTACATTTAATTTTAAAAAAGTTAAGTGGTAAAATAAATTTTTAAATTCTCAAATTTGTTTTATGTATAAAAAAAACCGCACATTGTGGATTAGCCATTACAACTCTGATATACGTTTCGTTGGCCTAGATTTAAAAAAAAAACAACAACATCAGGAATAGAAAATAGTTAACAATTTTTTACAAAGAGAAAACCTATATTTAATATTTTTGAAAGTTAACCTTTGAAGAATTTTTCTTTTTAATTAATCTGTACAAAAAATAGGGTTTCCATAATGGTAGTTCAACAATAAGGAAATAAAATAGAGCAAGAAAAAGTGATATTAAAAAATATTATTTATACTTTTCTCATTCATTCTGATTTTTAAAACATATTATATAGTCAGGTATTCTATGGTTTTCGATTCTGTAGATTTTTATTGCAGCCGAAACCTATCTAGCTAATGTTGAAAACTGAAATTTAATCCGCCGCTTCACTTATACTTTTTGCAGCATTTAATATAATAATTTCAAGCAATGAATTTAAACACACGAATTGGTGAAATACAGTGTCTCACAAAAGTGATGGGACACTTGTGCTTTACAAAAGAAAACTGTAATAATTTAAATTAAAAAAACATGTACAAATTTTTTGTGAGTGTGTTTCATACTTAAATTTAGTAACAATTATTACATAACATACATTTTGTCAAAATATTAAAATATTAATTTAATAAAAATACAATTGTTTAGAACGGAGCAAAAAATAGCTCACATAAGTGATGGGACACCATTAGATATGCAACAAAAATCGCCTGAAATAAGCAATAAAAATATTTTTGGTGGTTTTATTTTTACTCAAAAGCAATTGGCAATAATTTATAAAATCGTCTGAAGTATTTCTCTCCAGTTTGTTTTGGAATTTTTGTGTTTTTTAGCTCTGTGCAGCCATGAATGCTAAACGAAAAGAAACTTCACTTGAAATTCGAAAATTAGTTATTAATTTGCATATTGAATGTGGAAAATCTAGTAGAAAAACTGCTGAAACAGTTAACTTGAG
>JAPMOR010111063.1:569290-592447 GCA_026543865.1 Argiope aurantia | reverse complement strand
CGGTAGAGTAACCAGGAAAAAATTCTTCGTAAGTGAAAAGAATAGAAAACTCAGACTAGCTTTCGCAAAATCCAACATAAATAAGAATTCTGATTACTAGAATAAAGTTATATTTGCTCATGAGAGTAAATTTAATATATTTGATTCTGACGGTAGAATATTGGTGTGAAGAAAACCCTTGGAAGAATTTCGCAAACAGAACTTGGTGCCAACAGTAAAACATGGTGGAGGAGGAGTTATGGTAAGGGGGGGTATGTCGTCCGCTGGAGTTGGTAATCTTGTTTTTATTGACAGTATAATGGATCAGTACAAGTATATTGACCTTTTAAAGCAAAATTTGAAATCTTCAGCACGAAAATTGAACATTTCATAACGATTTTAAATTCTACCAGGACAATGACCCCAAGCACACTGCTTTGAACGTTAGACTCTGGCTGCTGTATAACTGACCTGAAATAATAAAAACACTACCACAATCTCCAGACTTAAATCCCATAGAGAATATTTGGCAAGAATTGGAATCAAGAATTCTCAAACGCACCATTTCTTCAAAACAACAATTAAAATCGGTGCTTCAAGAAGAATGGGGTAAAATCACTCCAAAAATCACAAAAAAATTAGTCGAATCCATCCCAAGAAGATTAAAACATGTTTTAAAAGTAAAAGGAAATCCAACAAAATATTAAAACATTTTAAAAAGTAAAATTTTTGGATAAATATTTGATGGAAAAGTAAGTGTCCCATCACTTATGTGAGCCATTTTTTGCTCCGTTCTAAACAATTGTATTTTTATTAAATTAATATTTTAATATTTTGACAAAATGTGTGTTATGTAATAATTGTTACTAACTTTAAATATGAAACACACCCAAAACATTTTTGTACATATTTATTTATTTATTTTATTACAGTTTCCTTTTGTAAAGCACAAGTGTCCCATCACTTTTGTGAGACACTGTATGTATTATTCATTTTTAATTATTTAGCATTGGTTTGTAAAAACGTGTCATGGTTACTATGTCGTGATCACTATATATAGTAAGCAACGAGAATTTTCACAAGACGTCCTAAGAAATGCAGTGCCAAAAAAATAATATATTAGGAACAAACTTTCCGAGAATTCTAGAAAACATTGACCATAAAAAAAAAGAAAGAAGGAAAAAGAAAAAGGTAAAAAAACAGATTATCTCAGGGAAAAACGAGTACCATCATCCGAAAAATACAAACCTGAAATTTGAGTTTTATGTCCAATATATTATACTCAAATCATTGTACAACTTAATAACATCCCCCCTCCTCTGAAACAGGAATGTATCTTTTTGGATTGCTTCTACTCATATTTCACTGAATTCCCTCTTTCCCTATCATATTAATCAAATGCGATTAATCGAAATTTTACTTCTATCAAAAAGAACTGTATGGGGGGGGGTCATAACTCTTGTGAAAGATTATATCTCGTTCCTTTAATTCTTTATTTTTTCTGCCTTTTCCCCATCTTCGCACATGATGATCTCGAGAGAGTGATGGAGAGGCCTTTGGGGTCTCCATAAAATCCTCTTGTAAGAGCGGAATTCCTGCAACGTGTTGACACAAGTGATTTATTTTCTCGCTCTCTGCTCTCTCATGACGCCTCACGATCGTGCTGTTTCTGCCTCCGGGCCAGATTAACGCAGTTATGAGCGTCTTCTACTTTGATGAGTGTCTATGAAATTGGATAAAAGAGTGCTGAAGGACAGACAGACAGTATAGTTTTTCTCAGATCCAGAGGGGTGAAAAGGGGTATCATTCTAGATAGGAAAAAATGATCAATATTATAAAAACAATTTTTCAGGCATAGTTCTGAAACTATTATGAGAGGCTTCGAATATCTGAGGGGTCATTGTACTCGAATTTTCTGTAAGTTGTTTTTGGATTCTTGGAAAAGCGCTTACGGAAAAATTAGACAAGTTGAAGCATTTAGAACAAAGGTTCCCAAACTTTTTTTTCTCGTAGACCACTTTCAAAGTTTTACTATTTTCGGTAGACCCCCTGCTGCTACATTTCTATTGTATTCCCAAAACTCCTAAAAAATGTCACCCTAAATTGGGGGTGTTAAGAAGAAAAAAAAAGTAGCACATTTTCTTGTGTCCTATGTATTAAAATAATACTTGTGGTTATACAAAATTATAAACATTTATTATTACAAAAAATCAACAATTGACAAAAAATCAACAATGAACTCTGAAATGCAAATCAACAATAAAAAATAGTCATACTTTTAATGAGACGGATGTACTTGATGAATTGACAGCAAATTATCAATATTTGGCTTCAGTTTTGTAAGAAGTAATCTCAAATCTCCCCATTCTGTGATGTTCAATCTGCTCCTTTTTTTTTGTTAACAGGTTGGTAACAGCACTAAAACTTCTTTCGACAAGATATGACGAGGGAAACGCTATCAAACATTTTCTCGCAATTTCCCACAGCCCAGGATATCTTTGGGGGATTTCTGCCTGTAGCCGAAATGTTTGATAGCCTTTTTTAAATTTCACCTTCAGTTCCTCGTTGTTGCTGAGCTCAAGTAGCTCCTCTTGTAGTACCACATTCGCCTCTTCCGTTTCATCAAATGGGGTTATGATCCATAGTGGTATTTCCATTGTTAGAAAATCTTCAAATCTATTTTTGAAATCATGCAGGGTATTTAAATGTTGATTGTATGTCTGAATATCCTCATCAAGACATTCTATCTGTGACAAGTGCGGAAACTGGGAGAATTCGCACCGACTAATATTTTGCTTCATTAATTTCAATTTACCAAGAAAAGCCGAAATTACACCCTTTGTTTTTATTAAATTAAGGCTGTCCCCTTGTAACTGCAAAATTTTTGTTCTTTATTATGAAAACATGAAAATTTTTCGTGGACCCCCACTTACAACTTGTGAACCCCTGTTTTCTTTTCACGTCTACGTGGCCCCCGTGTCGTCTCCTATGGACCCCTGGGGGTCCACCTGGACCACTTTGGGAACCTATGATTTAGAAGCAGTAGTTAAATGGGGATAACAATTCTCCAAATTATTTTCTGTAATTGTTTTCAATACCAAAGTTAGACAAGCTGAAGCATTTAGAAGTGATATTTAAATGTGTATAACAATTGCCAAAATAATTTCCTGCACATTTCTTTCGGTTTCTTTCAAAAGCGCTTTTGGAAAAGTTAGACAAGGCAAAGCATTTAGAAGGAATAATTAAATTAGGATAGCAAGTGCTAAAATAATTTCCTGCACATTGTTTTCGGTTTCTTTCAAAAGCGCTTTTGGAAAAGTTAGACAAGCCGAAGCATTTAGAAGGAATAATTAAATAAGGATAATAAGTGCTAAAATAATTTTCCGTACATTGTTTTCGGTTTCTTTACAAAAGTGCTTTCGGAAAAGTTACACAAGGAATATTTAAATGGGGGTAACAGTTGTCAAAATTATTTTTACCATGTCAGAACATGATGTTGTTTTGGTTAGGGGATTTTGAAGCTCGAAATCACGTAGGCAATGAATATTGAAGCTCGAAATCGCATAGGCAATGAATAAAGCATAAATGGCAAATTTCAACATCATCTTTTAATCATACATATTTTTTTACCTGCTTTTAGCAGCATTGCATTATTATTATGTATGCTTCTTTCAAATCAGATACGTTTTTAAAAGGTTGGCATGCTTTTACCAGTATTGCTTTATTATTACGCATGCTTCTTTAACAGCAGATGCGTTTTAAAAAGGTTGACATAGAAACTATGACATAAAGCTGTTATTTCATCTCAAAATCGGTCGAGTTCCAAAACTTTGTTTGCCAGCTAGAAAAATTGAAAATGAAAGTTTAAAAAAAATTATATTATATATATATATATATATATATATATGAGAGAGAGAGAGAGAGAGGGATAAAGACCTATAGAGAAGTCTCATGTTTGTTTCAAACCGGTTTAAACTGGTTAATGACTTAAAGTAATTAAGACAAATAATGACTTAAAAAGTAATAATATTCTCATATGATAACTTGAAATTTGCGTTCGTAGATTTCATTTTTTTTGTAATTGTTTTTAATACAAAGAAATGTTTTTTTTTTGTATAAATACAGGGTGGTTATAAAAAATTTCCCTTACAAAAAATTACAACGAAAGAATTATTGAGTATAAATGCTTCAAAATTTTTACTATGGTATATTCGTATTTATTAATGTGTTTTAAAACAACAGACAGCACAACTAATGAAAAAATAATTTTGAATTCGATTATTATCAAAATTGCTTGAACAGAGGAGACAGACAGTTCAACGCATTCTTCGGTTCTAAAAACTTTCAAATCGGCTGTTACTGTTCAACATTAATTTTGGAGTTACATAAATGGCAGAGTTGTAATGCTATTTAAAAAAATTGATATTATCAAAGTGGCTGACAGATGCTCTGTCTAGTGTGAAGCCGAAATGTTTGACAATTGGAATTGGAATAACACTTAGATATTTTTCGTGATACCAAAACTGCTCACATTGAAATTAACTGGCGCAAGTAGTTTAACTTTATATTTTATAAATGCCTTTACGATATATTGAAATAACCATATGCCAAATATAATAGGTCTTTTTACAATAATTTTTTATAATCAGGGAAGTCTAAAATTACTTAGTATTATTTTTAGTTTTTTATAAAATTGTAGAATTTTTTAAATTATTTATGTACAAAATACAATTTATTTTCATATTTTTTTTGTCATCGTCATATGAATTTTTATTTTATATTCCCGAATTAAAGAATTTCTAGTAATGTGTTAGTAAATCTGTTTTGCTTGGAAATTTTCTAGAATTACCAGTAACAGAAAAAGTCACTAAGCTATTAAAATAGACTAATAATGATTTCTTTTGAACAAGCAAGTGATTTTAAGAATACAGTTAATAAACGAATCAAATTCGCATTTCTTTTACATTCATCTTTAAAATGCAAAATTTTATTTATTGGGAAATATTTTATGTAATTTTGTTTTTGAAACATATATGCAGCGGGAGAAAATCCAACATGACTTCAGAGCCTTCAACCAAGTTATATCCAATGTATGATATGTTGTACCAGTGATGACCAAAGCATCATCCAAAATATGTCGAAAGTAAATGGAGTATTAATTCTTTAGTTGAAACCAGGAAACATTTATTACTTCAGCTTTTATGGTTTTATAGAAGCCTCCCGTCGAAAGCTGTTAAATTTATTATAATTTTTAAAGGTTTCACCGCAGTAAAGTCAAAGAAGGTTCAAATTTTCTATTTCACCTTTACTTTTTTCTTGACAGCACTGCAAAACAATATTTACATATGTAAATCAATAAATAAATTTAAGAGTAGAAAATAAGAAAGTGTAAAAAAAAGAAAAAGAAAGAAAGAATGATTTTCAAATAGCTAATAATTTATTTAGTAGTGTTGTTTGACTGTTTTTGAAGTTACTCAAAAATTAAAAATACTGTGATTGTAGTTTTACATTTTATACAAGCAAACAAATTTTCAATAGAAATAACACTCGGAAGATTGTTCAACTTCATATTGTATAGCCAGCAATTTTTCTTGCAACATTTCTAATGGATGCAACTCTTACAAGATCGATGATATCCAATAGATATGGTAGTCAGGTTTTCTGAAACCAAACTCGTGGCAAATAAGGGAATTAAACAGTTTAATAGATGGATTAAATTAGAATCCTAGTTTGAAATCACATTAGGATTAATTGGAGCAATCACAGTTTTGAACCTTAGTAAAACGCAACCTTATCAACAAGCTCATTCAAATTTTGACAGCAGAAGTTAGATTTTAACCTTGGAGGATTTAAACAGAATATGTCGGACGTGTATGGTAAAAATTTAACAGAATCAGATCTCTAATTTGCCAACCTTTAATTGAATTAATTAAGATGACATTCCTATTCTTCTAATATTTTTTTCTAGATCCTGGAACATGCTATTTGAATCTTTCCAGGATATGGTTATCTAGTCGCTCTTCAAATAGAAGAAATCCTACATTAGTATTCAAATACTTTAATTAAAGTCTCTATTACACTTACTAAATACTTAAAGTCTCTATTACACCAGATATTTTTCACTCTGATTTTTGTCCATTTTTGTTATGATATATGTATTCGTATTTTGTCATTTATATGATTCTTTCCAATTTATTACAGCGTAATTTTTTTCTTTTTTAAATGAAGTCCACCTATATCTATACCAAAATGGAAAGGGGCTACATGTGCTTTAGAAAAGAAGATGTGGTGCAGTGTTGAGTGCTAAGAACAGGCTTCGATTTTATCAACTTTGCAACATATAGAATAACGATAAGCATAGATTAGATCGCAAATAGGAGCTTTAAACTTACAGAGTTTCTGTAAACAAATTAATATAGCAATCAAAATTAATATTGATTTTTATTAATTAACGGACAGCAATTTAAATTGAAGAATTATAATTTTCAACATATATATGTTAGTATTATCTTAGCAGAAAAGTTTATCGGTGTTATATTTCCAAAATGAAGGCATCTGTTCAACACAACACTTGACAACGAATTCTTGTAATCAATTGACGAACACGAAATAGAACAATTACCAAAAACTAGTTTAGTTGTTGTACTACTTTCAAAGTGAAATTTATAATTTCACAATAAATGTTTTGATTACAAAGAGTTTGAAGATGATAAATGTAATACATAATAAAACGAAACAAAAACAAGATGTTAAATTTTTCACATTATTTCAAGAAAAACTCTATTTTTAGCAGCAAACGAATCACAGGGAAACGATCTTCGTAAGAATATTAACTTCTTATTTATATGTTTTGATTTCAAGCTCTGATATATTCTCCAAAATGAATACAGAGTAAACAACCCTGCTTGAAAAGTGCAGAAACATCCTTATGTAAACGGAAATGTAATGGATAGATGTTGTGTTCTTGTAGAACACTTCATCAAGCTTCCACCTACGTATCCTATCATTACAGACAAGATGCCTTGCATGTACAGGTCTACATGTCATTGATAAACTTCTGAAAAAACACCGCAAGATGCATTGGAAGAAGAAAAATTGCATTTCTAACGGGATAAGATATTTGTGGTTAAAGATCTTGTCACTTTTGTTGTTTCTTTCTGCTGTTTTAGTGGAAGCAGTGTCGTGGGTTGGTTGGGAAAAGAAGAGGAAGATTTTTGAACAGAAATGGATTTTCGTATTAAAAAAAGAAAAGAAACACTTCATTACATGCGCCATGATCGATGGTCAAATGCAAGTAAATAGACTTTTAGAGCGAAAATGGAAGACCCAATTGAGACGTTTGGGCAATGACGTCCTTAAGAGATAAAAACTTTGCGTGGGTTTTGTCCTAAAAGGGCAATAAATAAGTTACATGCATTTTAAACCGTCATTTGAAGTGAGGGGAAACCAGATGTACTAGACTTCAAAAGAATATGCTATTTTAAGTGTTGAAGTGCTTTTTAAAGGTTATTTTTTTTTGTGTGTGAAGCTGTGAAGGTCAAGTCATCAGGTTGCTAGAAGTTCGTTAATCCAGATAAATAAGTAAAATTAAGTAATAAGTGGAAAATAAAGAAAATGAAGAAGACAACTTGACCTCATTGACAGAGAGAATTTTCAAAGAATTTTAATAATCTGAAGAAGAAATCTGAACAAAATTTTCATACTAATTTGGTAGTTATGAAACTGAAATTTCATCATTATAATTTCTTACTAAATATTTATTAATTTAATTTTTAAAGTCTCAAAATTCAATCTTTTTTTAATATTTCATTTTAAACATATCATGAAGTGGCGTTTTTTTATTTTTGAAAAGAAAAAAAGTTTTATGAATAATTTAATATTTTCAAAAACATTTTCGCTTTTGTATTTTATTAACATTTTGTTCTAAAAATAATACAAATGTTTTCTTGTTTTCGAAAGTATAATTAAAAGTTGTATCTCATAGATGCAATAGAATTTCAGAAAATCGAATGAACAAAATTTCATTCTAAATGTTTTGTTAACAAATCGAAAATTCCAAATGAAATTCTGAGTTAAAACTCAGCATTATTTCCAAATTTAATCCACATTTTTAACTTTTAACATTTCGTTTCAAATGCATCACGAAATTCGGTCTTCATTTTCTTGAAAATAAGAAAGAATTTCAGTACTTAATGAATGCTTCCAAAAAAAAAAAAAAAAAAAAAAAAGAATTATTGTTTTTAAAAAAAAAAAAAAAAAAAAAAAAAAGGGATTTTTCGTGTTTTTGAAAACAAAAATAAAATGCATATTTCAAGGATGCATTCCAATTTTGTTATTTTAGAGAATGAATTAAACAGAAATTTCCTCCTAAATTGATAATTATCAAATTAAAATTCTTTTACTAAAATTTTGGTTTAAATTTTACAAATAATTATTTATTTCTAAATCTTATCCTATATATTGTTTGTTAAGAGTTCATTCTTTACATGACGTTAAATTTTCATGCTTTCTTGCCGATATTTAATGACCATGCCACCAAATAATAACTGAAATTAAAACTGAAATATTTTCTAAATTCTAATTCTAGCGGATATTTAAAATCCATCAGTTATTATTTGTTAATAACTGAATTTAACAATATTTTCTAAATTAAGCTTTAAAATGACGTGTGAATGAAGTGCGCTGTATTGTACTGAATTTAATTTTATTGAAATCCAATTTTACAATCACAATTATGTGATACCAGTTACCAGTTTATAAATTTTAGACACATTATTGCAAAATGTAGCTAAACATGAAGTGAAAATAATAATTCGAAACACTACAGAAATTTGTAATGCAATAATTTATTTTAGAATTTTTTTTTTATCATATTAGTATTTTCTGTAATGTTCTGTAAAGATAACTGCATTCAAATTGTGTGTGGAATTGCGCCAAAATGGATTTTCTGCTTTTTAAACGTTATAGTAAATTAATTTTTGCTATGTTTATGGTGCAATAATCTTTACATATGATTATGAACCCCTGAAGGGCACCTCGAAATGAGGATGAGATGCTTCCGGTATGGTGGTTGAATCTCGCCACCCTGGAGGCTACACAAAAAGGTGGGGGATCTGGCTCCTCCCATCGATGACCGTACGTACTTCCTTCGGGAAAGGTTGTACCGTCGCCGATGATGACCATTAGGACTCAACCACAGTTCCCACCAGTATTGCTGTTGCGACGGTCGCGCCATTTATCCGTGTGCCTTCGGTCGGATCGGAGAGTCAGTGATATGACTTAAATAAATATGATTATGGTGAACAGGGTCAAAGGTGATGAATTAATTTCGCAAAAGAATCAAATCATTTTACAGTAGATCTACAAAACAGTCTGCATCTACTATAGATGTAAATTGGTAGATATTGATATTTGGCTGAAAAAAGTCTTCTTTTTAGTGATAAGCGCCTTGTCTGAGTATAAAGCGACATAGATTATAGTAGTTAGATGAAGTGAAAGGAGAACTGAAGTCAGAAGTTCATTTTAGTATTAGGGTTAATTTTTCCCTCTCTTTCTCCTTATGAACGTGTCTAATTTTAGTGACGAGTGTTAATTTAGTGAATCGATTGTTAGTGATTTGTTTTACAAATCAAGATTAGAACTATGGTCGTGGCTTATATTTATCCATGTTATTTATCCTAGCATTACTTTCTTATGACAAGACAAATATTTGTGTCTTTCAATATTCGTTGAAATTTCATAGTAAATGAAACAAAGTAGGACCACATGAAACCTCTTGCTTGCTTTTTGATTACGATTAGAACGGTCAACTTGAGAATAACCTGATCTTTTCTCAAAATAAAAATATTTGTATTTGCTAGACGCTTCTTCTTGTTTTAAATCAGAATGTTAACTCAATGAATCGAATGAAATCATATTGCATTAAACTTGACTTCCAACAACAATATAAAATGAAAAAAAAATTATATCTAGTTGAAAGGGAGAATAAAAATTTGAATGATACGAAATAATAATTATAATTAAACAAGACTAATTTCCAATTTTAAGTGAAAAATCTTGAAATTTTATTTAAGATTTTTTAAAGAAATTATATGAAATTCTATTTAATTTTGAACAAGATTTGTCATTTAATTTGGAATTAATTCATAATATTATTCCTATATCCTTCGCTTAATATCTCTTAAAAGCGGTTACACAAATTCATTTTTCTTAATTCAATTCCCCTAATTCTTTTTCTTACAATTTATTCCTTTTAATAAAACAAATCTTGCACCCATCTAAAATTAATTAACATGATACAAAGCTTACTTGAATATATAAAAAAATGGCATAACAGTTAATTATTGAAATACTCTGAATTTTATTCAACTTAAGAATCCATTATAAACCTCTATTTTGAAAAGAAAGTTAATTGCTCGTTGCCCACACCCTTTCAAAATTACGAGTTAAGGACATAAAAGAACTCCACCATCTAATTATAGCTCTTTGATCAAGTACTTAATGTTAAACTTACATTTAGGACTTGATGATTTATGCCTTGAAATGGCTGATTAAAACACCTCTTGGATTCTTATCGATAGAATTCGGTGCTTTTAAATCTAGAGACAGTGACTGTCGGGTTAACTCTTGGATAGATAAGAAAGGTCCGCTTTTTCAACCTATTTAGATCATTTAAACATTTCTTTTCAAGGTTTTTGACTAATATAATTTTCCCACGAAGCTATTATTTATGTGCGGTTCGTACTTAAAAATGATGAATGCATCATGGCCTTTACGTTTCAAAAATAACCGGTCTACAATTATTTTCTATGAGAAGAAAGCATTAAAATTTGGGTTGAATATTTGTTCATTTTGATTAGGAGTTCAAATTATATTTTACTAAAATAGAGAAGGGTTTTATTTTTAACTGCTCACATTCCCTAATTTAAAGACGTGCTTTATGAGTTTTTTAAAAAAATAAATAATATTTTCTAAGAAATGTCGATTTTTTTTTTCATATATTCCAAATGAATGTTAATTATGCTTCATATTGTGAAGAATCAGTTCCAAAATAAGTATTTGAAAGAAATTATTTAAAGACCTGAATGAACCATATGATTAAACTTAATTTAGGCATTAATACTGCTTAAAGCTCCTTTTAATTAATCTTAGGGTCATTTAAAATTTAATAAGGGTAAATTTGTCGTGTTACACGCTTCATGGACGTACATTTTTATATAATATGCTAGAATTGTTTAATTCTCATTTTTAAGCATTCAATTGTTTCTCTACTTAAATCAGATTTAATAATATATTTTAATTATAGATGTCACAAAAAGAGTTCGAATGGTATTCTTTTATAGCGAAGAAATAATTTCCATTAATGACGTTGAAAATAATCGATAACGAATTGGTGAAAATCAAATGAATTGGCTAGGTACATGTGAATAATTGAATACGATATTTTGAAATGAGTCTCCACTTTTATCATTATATTTTTATCTTTTATTCCACTTTTATTTTATCTTTATCGTTCTTTAAACAAGCAATTCTTGTATGTATATAAATTTATTTCGTATATCTCGGAAATGGCTCTCATGATGTGGATCAAATTTTATATTTTGATAAGGTTTCGCTTTTTAAGTTTATTTATATAGGTATATTCAATGAAAAACCGTGATTATTAAAAAACACATTTTTTATAACTAAATATTGGCATGTGGCTATACATAACCTTCATAAGCGTATCAGAGACGGTATAGTAGTTAGGCATTCGGTCACCCCTGCATTTTTTCCCATGTTCGATCCTGCGTTTGCAACTCAATTAGATATAGCTTATAACTTTAAATGAGCCATGGGATCAAATTCTAAGGGGAAAAAAACACCTGCTGAGTGAATTTCGGTCTTCCAGATACTAACATTTATTGGAGAGAGAAATAATTTCTTACCAAAATTTGTCTAGCAAATTTCATTTACTAATCAGTAATTTGTTGTTGTTTACAATGGCACTTGCCATGGACAAGCACGCTGACGAAGTCAGCGCTTTTACGCCAAAGGAGCGTCTCTTATTTTAGTAGCGCCAACTAGGGTCCAGAGTACGTCTAACTACTCACGCATCACATTCGCTTGCACAGCCCCTTTTTACAGGGGGGCACATTCACGCATCTCACAGATAGAACAGACGAAGAACAACCATGCCCGAACCGGGACTCGAACCCAGGACACCCAGATCACAGAGAAGACGCGCTACCCCTATGATAGGACGTCGGCATCAGTAACTTTGTACGATTAAAAGGAATTACAAATAACGTAAAAATTTTATTACTATTTAGGGCCCTTCAGGACATAAATAATTCTTTTTTACTGAAATGACCTATTTTTAAATTAAACCATGTTTTTGTAAAAAAAAAAAAAAAAAAAAAAAACCTATTTTAGCTTTAAAAAATAAATATTTTTTATGAAATTTGCAATAAAAAACAAAAATATGGCAAAATTATATTTATATATAGTATACCAGACAATACTCTATGGAGATGTATGGGTAATAAATGGGAGAGGAAGCAGATATTACTCTTTGCTTGCTATATTTGCGGCTTATTTGCTTATAATTTATTGTAAAATTGCTTGGTATTGTTGGTTGGTATGTATAAAGCTTACCGATGTCCTATTTATTGTTAATATTGATAAGAAATTTTCCTTGTAAATAAAGTATTTTCCGAATTTAAGAGAAAGTAATAAATAGAGAGCTTTTTCTTGTTTCTCAATAACAGAAATCTTTTTTCTAAGATGATAACAATGCACAGCTTGGCTATCACAATTCCTGTATCTTTATAGGTGCAATGGAATTCATAATAGCCAATCATCGGAAAATAATATTTCTACTCTTGATAAACAACTCTTTTGTAAATTTGGAATCAAAAATTTCCTTTTTATTTTCTCGTATATGTAGCAAAGCGAAAGTATAGTAATCGTCAAAAAATTCGAACTTGGAATTTTGACGAATCTCCACGTTTCGGACGTCCCTGAGTTCGGAAAATATATTTTTGGAAAATGTCCATCTGTCTGTCTGTCTGTGACAAAGATAACACAAAAAACACCTTAAGTTAGACAGATGAAAATTGATATAAGTTCTTTTCTCCGATTATCTAATTAAGAAAACTACACCATTCTTACACCATTGATTGCCTTCTTTGCGTCACAGGCGGAAAATTTTTTCGATATTTTTGGATTTTTTAAAAATTTTTACCAACAAGGGAAAACCTATTGGCATTTTGGATCACTTCATCCTAATCCTGATGGTAAGTACTGTTTTGATTTGCCAGATCTTGGACTTTAGAGAAATAACAAATATAAAGCAATCGATAATAGAGAATGAAAAGTTCTCGAAAGACATTTTGGACAAATATCAATAATTTTTTTTAAAAAAACTATTGTTTAAAATTGCTGCCTATATTCATATACAGAGCAAAGCGGAGAATATCAAAATAAAATTAGCTTCGTTGAGGCAAATGGCTGAAATGATAGAAGAAGAAATTTTCTAACAATTAATCAAATGGCAACCTTGTGAATCAACTAATGGATAGACGACTTCTAAATGACATGTTATTGTATTTAGAGAAACTGATGTAATGCAGGTGTTATTCGTTATCGATTTATTTTTCGGTCTTTTGATTTGAATCTACTATAAAAGTAGATTCAATAATATCCATCAGAGGTGTACCTACAAAAATCGGCACCCAAGGCAAAGTAGCATTTCCTTCCACGTTTTATGAATTGCAATCTGTTTTTACCAATGAAATGTTATTATATGGAGAGCTAATATTAAATTATAATTAAGCCTAAATAAGAATATATAAAATATTTTATAACTAATATTACATGTTGTTATAAATTAAACCTTTCAGTGATCAATTGGTTTTTCTCACCAAAGTTATTACATTTATTTCATATTGTCAACCAACTTTCATTTAGCTACTGAATTCATTTAATCTTTCATACTCTGCGATGAATGCTACAAATTACAAAGCAATACATTGGGAACTACGGAAGATCAACTGGAGTGGTCTCTCCAAAACTTTCCTGTATACTCTCCAATAAATTTTTTATCTTCCTCTGGTAACATAAAATTGTGAACTTTGAGTAAGACACTGAATGCTTTGCATGACACTGGTGAACAATAGTTACGAAAATATATATTTAACTTGAATCTAGCAGTTTTACTGAATCTATCGCGAAAATATGTATTTTGAACGCCTTTTTAACAAACAATTGACATCAAAACGGAACTGCAGTTGTATGCATAAGATAACACACAGAATTTCATTGATTTAAGCCTATGTGTTTATGAATTATTGCGTTTACATGCATGGGAAAGTACAGACCGACAGACGGTCAACCGCTTGACAGATTTAATTCAAAATTTGATAAGAATGTAAATTTTGGATGCCATACCTGAGTACAAAATTTTATCTACATATCTCTATAAGTTATGTACTTACCGAGTTCACACTCAAACAGCCAGATATACAGACTTTCTTTGAATGGATTTCGCTGAAAATAAGGTAGAAATCTAAAATTTGTTCGTAGGACCATGCACCAAATTTCTGCCATCTAGTCCAAGGCATTTTTGAGTTATCATGTTCACAGACAGATAAATAGAGACAAAAAGACAGAGAAACATAATGCCAAAAATTTTGTTTTTTAGACTTGGGGAGTTCTGAAATTTGGAGATACGTCAAAATCACGAGTTCTTATTTTTCTATGATTCCTCTTACTTCATATATGAGAAAATAAAAACTGTAAAATAATGCATCATTTCCATTAAATTTCGATAGATGAAAAACAAAATGCTTGCAGTTTTATATTGGATAGTTCGCATGATATTTAAATGTTACAAAAGTGTTAGTTTATTCATCACAATTTTGATTTAGATTACAATAATTGTACATTACTTACGAATTATAAATATATATCTAAGCAAATTATAACGCACAATTTAATAATAAATTAATTGCCGTAGCTACTTTTACTCTGAAATCAAATAAAATCACTGCCTTACGAAATGTATAATTAAATATATCTAGAAAATTAATTAAACAAATACGAGAGAAACCTTCGCAATAATTCATTAACATACTAAATACATTTCACATAATTCTGAAATATAAATTATCATAGTGTTACAAGCCTGTAATTTTGCTTCCCAGCACGAATAGTATCATCATAAGAAAGACTGGTTTACAGTCATCTGTATTGAATGCTGTCGGATGCCGAGCCAGTGATACAAGAACTTGGCGACGTATTTGGCGACAAAATGGATAATACTCGAAACGTCAAGAATTTTGTCGATCCGTGCATTAGGAACCGAAATACGCCTGATTGGCCTAGAAGATTCTAGGCTCGCCTCCCGGGAATTATAAAAGGCCGTCACTCTCAAGCTGTGTCGTGTCGTCGAAAGTCGTCGTCGTGAATTGTAGTCGGAGTCGCCGAAAAGTAACGAGTCTTCGAGAGGATAGCGAAGAAACAGCGGAGTGCCAGCGTTGTGTGAAGTAAGTGCTGAGATGAGTTGTGAGCATCGAGTCCCGTTGTCTACTGTGGAAGCAGCGTCGTATCTTTTGTGTAGTAGCCAGTTGTGAGAAGTAACGAGTCTTCAGCGAAAGCGAGCAGACAGCGAGAAGTTCAGCCGTTTCGGAGAGACCGTAGAGCGAAGCTCCGAGGATCCCCTCTCCTGCTGGATTCTGTCTGGCCATTTTGTGTGCTGTGGTCGATTACTACTTGTGGGCTACTGTGTGCTGTCCTGTGTTCGTCTCGGCTGTAAATATTTGTCGTCTGTATACTCGTGTTCTTCGTGTAAATAAACGTCGTTGTTTTCTACTGAGGCTTGCTGATTATGTTCTCAAACCATATACCCATTATCAAAGCGAACCCAGCGGTGAAATCCGTAACAACAGATTCATAATAATAGTACAGGAAATATCCAACATTTATAAACCGTAAAATATGTAAATCATGTTTAATACAGTTACATCGCATAAAGTAAGAATATAATTAAATGGCTGCTGATATCTTAACATTTAATTATTAAGGAAAACTATTATTTTTTTTTATGAGACGTACAATAAAACATATCTTTAAAAAATGTGAAAATCTTTTAGGCAATTCATGTATATTTAATAAGCTTTGCATAGTAAATTTCTTGGAATTAAATTTTTATTTCCTTTTACATTAATATTCATGAATTCATTTGATTTGCAAATTTCATATATTTGAATGTATCAAAATCAAGTATTATTCATATTTCTGAATATTATCCATATTACTTTTTTTAATGGCTTTAAATTTGAATGCAGATGAGTGTGAGCTAAATCTTTGCAGTTGGTTCACTGATTAACAAGTAAAATGGCAAACCTTGTGCTTGAATATTTAAAGGAACTTAAAAAAAGCTTTGTTATTTTTTTATTTGACTTAAAATTCTTTTTAACTTTGATTTTTTATGCTTAAAATACTTAAATTAATTAAATAGTTTTTTAAATTTTAATTCGTCATATTATTTGTTTCTTAAAAGCTGTTTATATAGATGGTAAATTAAAATTAATAAAAATATATTGTTTTGGATGAAAAAAGTGGGAGCCACAAAATTGGTATTGCCTTAAAACTCCCATAGAGCAAAATCTATTCCTGCAAATACCATAAGTGCTCCTTTCTCTCTTATGCTCCTTAAAAATAGGAATAATATGTTCTCAAAGTTCACCCATACTTGAATAGAGGCAATGCGATTTTAAGAATTTATACAATAAAAGTAAGAAGGAAAACTTATTTTTTAACTGCAACAGACTGGTGCCTGAATTTTGCCCATGGCATTTTCCCTGCTTGTCTCAATCTTGTCACACCGATGGTCAGATGGTAAAGATGGAGTCACAATGGATGTCAAAAGCAGTTAATTCCGTCCTACACAAAGTTTTTAGAAAGCCCGAAAATCGAAGAAACAGTGATTTTTAATTTCCACGTCTGAAGGCTAAATAAAGGCAAAAACGGCAGTTTTGTTTGACAAACGGGCGCTTCACCAGTGTACCATATACCCCCTAGGTGCTAAAATACGGTAAAATAAAATATGGTAAAGCCGGTCATGACAAGATGTCCAATTATTCAAAAAACTATTCCTAAAACTAGTACTACTACGGTTTTGAGAATAATCTTTTGAGGGGAAAACTTCGTGTAATGGTAATCCTGCTAAATTTCATTTTTTAATGAAAATATTCAGGGTGTCCACTTTTACTGTTGCTAACAGCTAATTTTTAAACCATTAGATGTATACATACAGTTTCTGTTCAAAAATTGTTTTAAATGGTGAAAAAAATTATGTTGTTTGAATCAATAAATATATTTCTCAAAGGGTTGTGAATTCTACTTTTTTTATATGACCTTTCAATTCTATAAGTGATATATAGTGAAATATTTTTGTTTACTATAACAATTTAAACATCAAATTATACCCTGAAATTATTAAAAATTCAATAACAATAAATGGATGTCAGTAGAAAGAAAAAATATGAGTAAAGAGAAGTTTATGGGATAAGTTTTAAAAAATTATACGGGGTAAAATTTAAGAGGCAGAATTTTTTTAAGCAAAAGAACTCGGAAATCAGCAAAATCGTTACTGAACCTCCATTTTACATGATCCATTTTCTTTCGAGGATGTGCTATTTAGTATACTGTTACAAACCTGTAATTTTGCTTCCCAGCACGAGTAATGTCATCATAAGAAAGTCTTTTTACAGTCATCTGTACTGGATGCTGTCGGATGCCGAGCCAGTGGCGAGAGCTTGGCGACAAACTTGGCGACCATTTGGCGACTTTGATGGCAAAATGGATAATGCTCGAAACTTCGAGAACGTTGTCGATCCATCCATTAGGAACCAAGATACGCCTGATTGGTCTGGAATATTCTAGGCCCGCCTCCCAGGAACTATAAAAGGTCGGTACTGTCAAGCTGTGTGTCCAGTAGTCGGAGTCGCCGACAAGTAACGAGCTTTCTGGAGAATAGCGAAGAAACAGCGGAGTGCCAGTGTTGTGTGGAGAGAGTACTGAACAGCTGTGTGCCTAACCCTGCTGTCTGCTGTGGAAGCAGCGTCGTATCTTTTGTGTAGTAGCCAGTTTTGAGAAGTAGTGAGTCGACAGCTAAAGCGAGAAGAGACAGTGTGAAGTTCAGCTGTTGGAGAGACCGTAGAGCGAAGCTCCGAGGATCCTTCTGCTGGATTCTGTCTAACCGCTTCGTGTGCTGTGGACGATTACTAATTGCGGCTACTGTCTGCTGTAGTGTGCTGTTCTGTGTTTGTCTCGGCTGTAAATATTTATCGTCTTTGTGTTGTCCTGTCTTCGTGTAAATAAACGTCTTCGTTGTTTTCTACTGACGTCTGCTGATTGTGTTCTCACATCATACACCCACTACAAAAAGAACCCTGAGGCTAGGAAAATCCGTAACAATACGGAGAATCATCAACCCTGATCGTTGCGTTTTTAGTTGGGTTCTTACATATAAAGTGCAGAATCAATGGGGGAAGGAATCAAGATATACTTGAATATATACTCTGATACAAAATGTTACTCAGAATAATGCGACATGTGAAATGAAAAACTAATTTTTGAAAATTAAAGAAACAAGAGCATTAAATATATGTAAATTAAAAAGGGGAAAGACAAGCTACTTTAATGAAAAATGCTTATATACTTATATATGCTTTTAAGTAAATGCTTATATAAATGCTTACATGGGGATTTTAAACGAGATTTCGAAGTGAAATTTTTTTTTATCAGCATTTGAAGGAGTTACTACATGGTAACTGTAAGAGGACAGGAATTGGCGAAGTGGATGGGTAAACCTTATTGATCACATGCACAATTGTTCACTTTAGACAATCTGAATATTTATAACTAGTTCAGTAATGGGCCAAGTCCAGTTATAATAAAATTTCATTATCTAGAAATTGGGAACATTTTGGGTGAGATTTCAAAGGTGTGGCGACTATTGGTTCCTTCTTCCCATTCTTTTTGAGGATTATAAAGACAAATGCATTCAGGATTTCTTCAACTAACTTATTGGTTTTTATAGATCAGCAGGAGTCCCTTCAATCGCAATCCTTTCTTCACGAGGCGTTCCTTCAATCTTTCTGTTAGCTAATCAGCGGTTTTGTTTTCGATATGTCATCATATGCTTTAGAGTTATGTTTCTATGTTGAGAGAGTAAAGTTTGAATTGTTTGAGCTATTTTGACGGTACTTTTGAGAGTTTGATTGATGAAAGACTGCAGAGCCTATTGTTATAGATGATGAAAACCGCGTTTTCTTCTATTACCCGTATTATAGCTTCATGTATAGGGGAAAAAAAACAGAAAAAAAAACAAACACCTCTACTTGAAGTATATTATTCTCTGTGTGGAGTTTGGCCATCCATTATTTTATGCTTGTGTTATCCTGCAAATTCACGTAGGAGTTATCTGCGTTATTCTCCATTTTGGAGCTATTTGTGTAAGTATTATGTCCTGCAGGAACTTTTATAGTAGGAAATTAATTCTATTGTCAAGATTATATTTAACATGATATAATGTGAGAATAGGATCTTTGGTCTCGAACTCTTCATTGATAAATGATTTTCCAAGGAAGTATTACCTTCTTTATGGTTTTGCTATTCGAACTAAATAGCTTCTGTTTAGCCTTTATGTGAAGATATAAGATTCCGATTATTGTTCGTAGTGATTGTGTTGGATAGGCTCTTCTCTGCTACAGTAAAATAGAATATCCTACGATGCTCTTGTTTGTGGCCTACTCTCGCAATTCTTTGGTGAGTGAGTGTGACTTTTATACCTTAGTATTTGATGTGTGCAGCTCAGAGAAGCTTTTTACTAGATACTTAATGGTACGTCTTTTTTTATGGATTGTATCCTTCATTTGATAGTAGAACTTTGTACTAGTGATAGAAATCTGATTGATTCTTGTCTGTCAAAAATTTAAAACTATTTAGGGCTTGTTGAGCCAAGATTTTGAGACCATCCCTAGCTCTGGAATAAATGTGAAAGATGAAGTTACCTGCAAAAACCTGGAGACGCACAGCAGTATAAAACTTTTTTGCAAGAGTGTCATTAGTGATAGAATTCCAAAGTAAAGGTCCTGAACAAGAATCCTGAAGACAGTCTTGTTTTTGCATCCAGAAAACCGATCTTTCGTTGGTTGTAGCATGAACTTGAATGTCGTCGAATGCATCCGAAATAATTTCTGATATAGATTTTATTCAAGTTTAAATCTTTCTCTAATAGCTTGATGCTGAAAATTGTCAAAGGTCCCCTTGATATCTATTGAGAATACAATCGAATATTTAATATTTTGTTTTTCCTCTTGAATGTTATCTTGGAACTTGAAAAGCTCATGTTTAATCGACTTACGTTCTCGGAATCCAAGCTGTAAAGGATGAAGCAAAATTTGTGATCGGAGTTGAAATTTCACCGTCTGTAGAAGTAGCCTTTTAAATACCTACTATAATGTGAGGAGAAGAATGATTGTCTCTATGGGCTAGGAAGATATTTGTCTTGATATGTTTTTTTTCATGGAAGCACATAAGATATGTTAATGCAGAAAAATATCAAAATCCTGGTTGAAATTTGAATTACAACTATGACATTATATATTTGATTATGGCACTGTTAAATTATCTTTCCTCGTTATTTTCTTATATATACTCTTATATATGTATTCTTATATATACTCATGAAAAAGAATGCATTGTCTCCGAAAAATCTGAAGTGTTATTCTAAATACTCAGAGGTAATAAGTTCGCTTAGGTAATTTTTCATGAAGCTAAGTAATTTGTTTCACTGAAGTCTCATTTTTTCTGGCTCTACTCTCGATATCTTTGCTCCAAAGAGTAAATCACATATTTTTTTGATCCATTTGAAATTTTGACGTTATTTTCATTTGATATTAGTGTCTTTGGAAATCAATTTAATGGGAAAAGACGTAAACGTAGGAGAGTGTTTAAAATCTTCCAATATCAGATTCCAAAATACACACAGTAATTTAGTACTAAAATTATTACATATAAGAAACGTACTAAACAAAGGGATTTAAATAGTTTAATGATTTGAAAATAAAGGCAAATTGTAATATTTTTCCTAATATTAAAAATCATTGATGATAATAACATAGAAAATTTACGCTGGAAAGTAAACGCATCATTTTTTGGTAGAAATTAATTATGTATTCATTATTTGTTCGTTATATTACTTATAACATATTAACTATTTGTATTCATTATTTGAGAATAACTACCAGCTACGAAAACAAAGATACAGAACGAAAAGTGAAATTTACATTTGAAATGCTATATTGGATATTATAATCATTTGGTGATTACATAGACTTCACATTCTTTAATTAGTAACTCGCCGCCTTTGGCGACCAGCCGGTTCGCCAGTATTACCGCTCACTACAATTTTCAATTAAATATTTTAAGTAACTGGTCTCTTAATAGATTCTCAAACAAAACATTTTTAATCTTCAAATTTTGATAGTCATACCAAACTTATACTGTTGTTTAGATCGTTTCTTTCAATTTACTGTATATATATTTTGCTAATTTGTTGTCATTTCCGGTAAAACTTCAACTTTAATTTAAAGTGGAAATGATGAAATTGCAATTAATATATAGAGATTTTTAAATAAAACCAAAAGTTTTATTTTATTTATCATCTTTATTGTTATTTATTTATTATTATTATTACTGTGTATGATTATTGCAAATAGAATCGCTCGGTATTTAAGTCTTATGTGAACTACAAAATATTTTTCATAATTTATGTAATATCTAAAACAATAATTCAACAAAAATTTCTCAGATTCAGTATAAAATTAGTTTTTAGTTTTGCTTTCAAAAGGATTGAAATAAAATCCATAATAATATTTTGTTCCGGCCTATAAATATATTTCAAAAATTATGAAGTCTAAATTTAATGCAGTAAGGTATCATATTCTGAGAAATATTCTGGACACACCAAATTTTAAATAAATGAATGAATGTTTCTGTTTTCCACGATCAACTAAGATTTATTTATGAAGTTTTGAATGTTAAAAATTTAGAAAGACTCAACATTTTCATAATCTTAGTCCAATTAATCTTGAGAAACATGCGCGCTGATTGGCGTATTTTCTTTGAAACGATCGATGGAAAATCTAAAATTATCCTTTTTTTAATTGAATAGTGATATTCAAATTTTCATAAATCAGGCAGTTTAAGTGATTGATTTAATTGATTGGAAATTAACTTTTTTTTATTTAAAATATTAGTGTTTCAAGAACATTTTGTTAATCGTGATTTCCACAGTAGAAGCTTTATGTAAAATCAAAAATTCTTTATTTATTAGAGCATTTATTGAATCAAGTTACATAAAATATAATCATTTTCCATTTAGACCATTTTAGCGGATCTGTGTCTTACTCAAGGTTTACAAATCAGATGTGTGGCCCTTATTTGAATGGATATCCTGTTCATATTAAACAAAACTTGCCTTAAAATAAAACTGATTTATTGGATTAATAATATAGAGAGTGTAAAAGACCTCAAAATAATTTTTCTTGAATTTATTTTTTAGAAAAAATAATATTTCATATTTGTTTCATTTCCTACAGACACGTGCCGAAAATTATATTCATTTCCAAAACGATTTAATTTATTTTTAGTTGGAGCTTTAATCAATGTGATGGCAACACTTTGAAAAAAGCTAATTTTTTCCCCATGAATACGAAACGTGCTCGAGCAGCTTAAATTTTATTTTTATTTTGTACGAAAAAAAATTGTTGAAAAATATATTTAAAATATTTATTTAAAAATTCATTAAAAATAGATATTTAATTTTAAGGTTAAAACATTGGTATCATTTAAAAGATAAATTTTTGATCTTTAACTTCATGTAAAAATCTTTTTTGTGCGGTAATATTTTCGGAATTTATAGCAGAAACACGCCAAAATTTCTCTTACATTTTAAATAAATAGAATTCTAATTAAAAATTTGAAAAAATAACCCCCAGGTACACATTCAAGGCCTCCAAGGTATACACGTGCCAAATTTGGTAGCTGTAGGTTGAATGGTCTGGCCTGTAGAGCGCCAACACACACACACACACACACACACACACACACACACACACACACACA
>JAPMOR010111063.1:496439-569280 GCA_026543865.1 Argiope aurantia | reverse complement strand
ACACACACACACACACACACACACACACACACACACACACACACACACACACACATTGAGCTTTATTATAAATATAGATGAAATATGCGTGTCATTTTTTTTTCATTGCTGCACAAAGAGGCTAAAATTCTATAAATCCAGGGCATTCTGGTAATTTAAAACATTAATTTCAATCAAGCAAAAAAGAACTCTGGTTAGCGGAATTTACAGAGGCAAGTTATCAAATAACTGAACATTAAAAACAAATATCTCCTCCCAGTGTACAGTTGAAATCCTTTTTTGAAAACAGTGCGCTAGCAGGGTTCAACGAGTTAACGAATCTCTTTCATCTGACACCAAACTATCTTTTAACGACTTTCATCAGCAGAAAACATGAAACGATATATAATCATAAACACTTTTCAAGGAAACTAACAGCCAAATATTGTAATTGGTTTCAACATAGATGCGTTAAAAATCATGATCTAGAGCCACCTGCTCCCGGCTGTGATGCCAGCTGCGGCGTGACAATATGCGTAAAAAATTCGTGACAGTTATGGGCAAGCTATGTGTAGCTGGGAGAATTGCATTTTGGTTGAGTGAAATATGTATAAAAAACACTGCTGGAAAAAAGGGAGAGAGAATAGGGAAAGTGGGTTATCATAACATGAGTGGTGCGGTTGTTTACTTAGCCTTTATTTTCAAGCTGGGAACTGAAGTAGAATAGTACTTCAGAGGAAATGAGGCTTTGGTTGTATGCCAGATGATTTTTATATTCACTGAAATGTTTGTATTAAAAACGTTTCTGTTACTTGATAAGTGTGTGCGTGTGCTTTTCATGAATTGGCAATTGTTGATATGTTGCCATTTTATTTATGACAAAAAATGCTGAAGATGTGAAATATTGTTGATTGTAGCCCTAAATGAATCGCTGATTGTATCCCTAGAATATCGTAAATTGTATCCCGACTATTTAAATATAAGATACTTTTTTATTCTGCATTAAATTTAATGAAACAACCCACTATCCTAATAACCTAATTATTAAATTTGCCACTTTCTTGATTGCTAAAGTATTTTATTTTGTTGCAATGATTTCTTTTTCAATTACCATCGATAATAGTTTTTTTAAAAGAAATTAAATTAAAATAGCGATTTTTATACATTTCAAAATAGCAATAAGGAATCAATTTTTATAAATATTTTTCTTTATGATATAGGCAAGAGCGAAAAAAAATGTTAATAATCTTTCAAATGTTTATTAAGAAATTAAAATTTTTATGATGATATTGAGCCTTTTTTGAATGAAATTTTTTTTCCATTCCGAGAATGTGATTAAAATTTTTCGTCTTCAGAATATAAAAGGAATACTTTTAGTTCTCCAAAACTCTGGTAAAGAGTTACAGTAAAAATAAATAAATAAAACTAGATGATGAAAAATGTGCTGATTTTTTATTTTTATTTTGAAGTTGAGATAAGACGGGTAAAATATGATGACGCGGTCACGTTAGATAAATGAATTTCAACTTAAGGGGACGGTGAACTGTATGTGACATTTTTGCTAATTGTTCAGTTAATGAAATATTTTATGCATATGTAACAAAATATAAATACATCACATTTCTTTAAAAAAATTTTTAAAACGGAATTAATTATTTTTTTAATTAAAGGATATATAATTTATTTTTAAATTTCAAAATATGCCAGGCAACTGAATTTTTCAAATTCTTTTTCTATTATTATTTTTTCCTTGTTCCCCACTGTAAATTTATTTCGAATGAAACTGTGACTGATTTTGTAGATCCAATTAAATACTAATTTTTTAGAATTATATTTTTATGCACGCTTATTGAATTTTCATAAGAATTTTATGTTTTCGGAACTAAAATTGACTTTTAACTCTCTAAAAAAACTCGAAATATAAAATGCATAACCTATTCTCTTTTAAAGTTTAACAGAAATCATTAATATCAATTCTATTTAATTTTTTCAAAAATTAAGACACCTCGAACATTTCAAAGATATTTAAATCTAATTAAAATATCAATTTGAGAAAATAAATTAAAATGTGTTTTTTATTTCTAAGTCTTTGAAATATTCATTTTATTGAACAATATATCTTATAACACCATTTTAGTTAAATATAAACACGCATTTTGGTGAGGAAATGATGAAAATAAAATTCTACGTTTCTGTCCATGTTTGCTTATTTCAAAGTCCACTGTCCCCTTAAGCAGTTTTAATCACTCCTCTTCAAGATCTTGTGCATTTTAATTTTTCTATGGTGCTATAGGTTATTTGTTTTTCACATTCTATGATAAAAATGGATAAATCAAAATATCCACATTGTCCTTCGCTATAGTTTAGGAATTTTTGTACGTTTTCATTATATTCTGCAGTTAACAGCATTATTCAATGCGAATATTATTCAAAAAATTTGTTGATATATAAAAAAAATTCTGCCTGTCAATTTCTTCTTTATAAATCAACCTTATTTCTTCGTCTTAATGTGTTATTCAAAACAGCGATGAATTTTCGTGCAACAAATATCATGGCAAAGTTCAATTCACTTCCTCTTCAGCTCCCGCTGACTTAAGTTCAAGATAATCACCGCAATAATCACATAACGACCTGCACTTCCATTATTCAATTGATATAAATTGAGTGTAGATAAACTACTATGATTCTCTGTCATTACAGATATAGCTTTTGAAAGGATCATGATGTGATTATCTTTGAAAGCTGCTGAGATCTGAATCGACTTGTTTTGTAACTGTATGAGCTTAAGTTTCGGATTAGCAATGTTTTAAACAAATTTATGTGTTTATAAAATGTTATTCGATATTCTTTCGTAGCCTTAAGTAAGATTTAATTTCCTGAATTTAAAAGATATCCTTAGAAGAAACGTATCGAAAGGATATTTAACACTCTTGCAATGGTATCTTTGACGCCCATTTCACATTCAGTTGATCTTATCAGCATTTATTCATATGAAATTTGAAAGGTTGACGTTTTTATTGCATTTGATAAATAGATCGCTGAACCTAATATGAATATTATTGGCTGAATCGATGTCGTTCAAAGTTCAAGTGTCTTTCTGGTATAGAGAAGGGTAATTTCAATGTTAGTATGTAACGACAGTTCATGCAAAATTTTATGGGCAGTATATAAATAATTTTTCTTTTATTTAAAAGACATTTAAATGTATTGGAGAATAGCACTATTAGTTGACTTTGATATAAAAAGCTCGGGAAAAAAATCGAATCGCAGCATTCAGAAGTAAGATAAAAAAATTACAAGGAAATACTTTCTCAAAAAGCGCAATTGGCTTAAAAACAACATTCTCATATTTATGTATATATTTATGTCAAGTTACATTTAAAAGAAATATAACTTTTCTACACACTTACTTTGATTAAAGATAAATGGATCAAAGTAAGGAAAGAAAAGAAAATTAATACATTAAAAGTAAGGAAGTTGAAAAATTTATTGACATCATTATGTAAAAAATATCCGTTTTTAGAAAATTCTAGGATCTACTCATGATGCATAAATTTAAATACGAGCATTAGTTCTTTTGAATGCATTTTATTACAGTCTTTACCTTTGAAATAAGAGTATAAGTGTCTTCATTTTCTGTTTATTTCACTGCTAAAAATAATCCAAATTATTTTTAACATTTTATTTTCTTCGTACTAATAGGAAGAGTATACAAGTTTATTCTGAGACAATTCTGAGGTCATTTTTATAGTAAAAAAATGACGCATCTAACGTAAATAATGACCATTATTAAAATAAGTATAAGAAACGGAAATATCAGCTAAAGTTTACAAAACATGTCAGCCTAAAAGCATAAGGAGAGAACAAAACTACATGTGCCAAATTTAGAAAATTTAGGTCATACTGAAACCAATACAGACACACATGCACATCTTTATTATTATAGTTCAGCAACGGATTGTAAAACCATCCGCACTTTTGAACATGCGTTAGGATGGGTTTAATTCGTCAAAATAGGGATGAACGGAAAGATGAAAGCAGGAAATGTTTACATTTACTAGTATTTAATAGGGGAAATCCAAGGTCAAAGGGAATACCGGAAATGCACTCATCGTTCCGCGTTTCACCCCTTAATGAGATGGAATCGTCGAAATGCGGTCGTTTCAGAATCTGTTGACGAACTATAGTATAGATATTCATATTGAACGGATCAAACTGAAATTAACCGAAATATTTTTTTCAACAAATTTTTTTTTTAAATTGTGTAATTGCAACTGCATACTTTTTCTAATTTTGGATCACTGTTTGTTTTAATTCAATTTTGGTGAGCAGTTTTGATTTGATTTGAGTGTTCATAACATTATGGATAGAGAAGATTTAATTGAAAACAAAGGTCACAAAACTGTTATATTATATATATAATCTATGAAAGTTAGATTTGAGATAGATTATTAGGAGAATAACAGCTCATCTAGACGTTCCATTTTTAGCTATTTCAGTATCACTGTCTATAGTATAATTCAAATAAAAAAGATTTCTAAATAAAATTACCTCCAATAAAAGTCCCCACAGTTAAATGCAAAACAAAGAAGAGCGAACATGGTTGATTCATAGAAATGAGGGTGCGGATACAATTCAGAAACAAAAAATAATGAATTTATATAGAATCGGCAGGCGTGCCACATAGAAATGTTTGTACAAGATTTCTCAATCCTATTTTTAATCAGAGAAGTAATCTATGAAAAAAAAATTGTGTTAAACAAGAGGGACTCTAAAATATATTCCAAGGAGCGCTTATAAGAGAAATCTAAATATGAAATACATCTTTCAAGAGGTATAAGGAAGTTTTTGTGAATAAATATTGTCTGAGAATTTTTTTTTCTTTGCGTGTGTCCTCTAGAATTGCGAAACGGGAAAACTGTCAGAGTTTTAAGAATTCAAGCTGTTTCAAATAATCTTATTCAATGTTTTCTAAAAATGCCACTTGTGAAGTTAACATTACTAACAATAGCGAAAAATATTTGTGTGTCCGCATGCGTGTGTTAATGTTCAACATAGCAGGTCACTTGATTTAGAGTTATCTGTCATGTTTGGTACAAATAAAAAAAATACGTTTAAAATTTGCACCTTAGATCATTTTTTGAATTCCAATTAAAATCAGCTAATTAAAATAGAAGCGAAATTTTGTCGCTTTCTTGCTTTTATTTCTGAAAGCACTACAGCACAAAAATGTTTTTTTACATCATTGTTTAATAATATTTTAATATCGATTACACCATTTTTTAATATTATATATCTAATAATACCGATTAAAATGCAGATTTCTGTCCTGAATTTTGACAATTTCTTATTTTTAGAGTAATTTTCATTGTTTCATCAAATATTTAATCGTTTCTTTTTTTTCCATTGTTGAAAGGTTTACATAAAGAAGAAGAAACTGAAATTACAATACGGAGAAAGGCAAAGTATTTTTAGAAGATAGATTTTCAGAGACTGCATGTTTTAATGGAACTGTGATATCAAAATAGTTCATTTCATTTGGCAAGTTTATTTGCCCAAATAAATGGAATAAATGTAAAGATCGCACGACAGGCTATTACGATAAGTCAGACATAAGATATTTAACTAAAACTAAACATAACAAAATTTGCTGTCCGACTTGTTATTCTCAAGAAGCTCCCGTACTAAAATATTCGAAATTCTTTTCCGAATTTTTGCGATTTTGTTCTTTCTGAATAGAAAGATAAGCATTTCTCTTGAGAATAAATTGAAAAGTTAGAAAGAATGGCGATATTCTCTTTCCAAAAGAAAATATTTCATTCCAGAAACAACGAAATACCCAAGTCATCTGCGGAAGTTCATAAACTCAAAATTTAGCAGAACTGCAAATTATATTCACTAGTTTGTATTTTACCCTTTTCAAAATCAAAATATTTTCATTCAGTGTCAGATATTAATTTTACTGCGTTTAAAGTATACTTTAATTAAACAGATCCAGTGAATGTTAAATCTCTTATTTTCGCAGTTAATACAAATGAACTTATTAAATAAATATTCAAAAATAAGTTTTCATTTTTCCTGATGTGAAAATGTATCTCTGTTTAAATAATTAAGTTAATACAAAAGAATATATCAGTAAACTGGAAGTCAAGCAAATTTATAATGGACAAATAATTCCACTGCTGATAAAGATAAATGTTTGCATTTCTTGTATGTGTTGGCACTTTATAGATTTGACTTACAGCTATAAAACTTGGCATATATATACATTTTGGAAGATGAGTATAGGCATCTTAGAGTAAATTTTTGAAATTCTAATTTTTAATTACAGAATAAGTAGAAATTTTAAAATTTTTCTTACAAATGTTGAAATGATTACAGTAAAAAAAAAATGTTTCTTGTATTGCTTTAAATAATAAAAAATTATTTTTCTTTTGATTGTGTAGGATAATCAAAACCTTAGTAAAGAAATTTCGGTATATTATATAAAAGGAAAAGAAGCAAAAAATATTATAGGATGAGATTAATAAATTATTTTTCTTTTGATTGCGTAAGAAAATCAAAATCTTAGTAAGGAAATTTCGGAATATTATATAAAAGAGAAGAAAAAAAGCTTAAACATATTTTTTATACGATTCCTTTCAGTGCTGTAATTCTGTAACCTTAATACATGGGCTGCCACTGCTTCTATAACAGTGGAATTTTAAGTGCCAAAGTTGAAAGTAGCCCAGTAAAAGAGGCTAATAAATGTACTGTTGAAGCGTGTATTATATACATAAAAGGTTAAAATAATTCCCTAATATAACACAAATTTCGCATAATTACCCGCATTAAAAACTATTCTGAAACACTGTTTGTTTTTTAGGATGAAACTGACTATACAGCGCACATTAATGATACAAATGAATCATTTATTATGCAGTGCAATATAATTTAAAAATTCAGAAAACATCCAACGTAGAGAAATTAAAAGAAGCATTTCCATAAATTAAATGTAACTTAAAAGCCAGTTTTTAAAGACAATTTTTATTTTACATTTTTAATTGAGTAGTTTTAAAATTTCTATTGTTAGCAAGCTTAAAGTTTGTATAAGAATAAGAAATAGTGTCCTCATTGAAACAATAGGTTTTTAAAAGTCAATTGGTGATTTATAATTAAACAAAAATAATTCACAAACATAAAAAAAGCTAATTTGAATAAAAATTAGAGTAATTTTCAGTGTTTAAGTTATATATATTTTTTAAAATATTACTGTAATCTGATCACTTTTGATGGGAAACGTTTAAAGGAATGTTGGAGACGCCATAGGAAGCTGATTATAAAGGGAACCAAAGTAAAATTTATAAAAATCAACAGCTAAACTTACAATTCCTAAGTTAAACTTATAATTTTATTGAAAAATTATCAGAAAGCTAAAATACTTATTTCGAATTTGAAAAGTAAACTAAGTAAATTTTTGGTACTTAGGGATATATAAGAATAAAACCTCTTAGAGGCCAAATCTATCAAAAATATAATTATGCGACAAAGAAAAACGTATAAATAAACTGAAACTGTTTAAGAAACCATTTTTTCAGTTGTGTTTTAAATCATTTTTAGTTTTTTTACTCAGATAAATGACCTTCAAATGAAATAAGATGCAAAATTACAGAAATGAGGCGGAACTGTTAAATAACAAAGCAAAAGCTAATTTTTTTTTAAAATTAGGAAACAAATTTATTTAAATATAATGAAGAGTGATATGATAATAACCAAACATTCCAATGTTCCTTATAGCACAATTTTAATTATTTATAACATCATCTTTCCATTTTTAATGTAACTCGGCTCCTATCTTTGTAAGTTAATGTTTTCGTGTAATTAAAGCAAGGACAGTTTCAGTGACTTCAGCCTAGTTTTGCAGTTTCTGAAACTGCAGTTTTTACCGAAAAGAAAAATAGGCTATCGACTTTATAAGCATAGCACGAAGAGCAAATAAATATAATGAAATGATGTATAAGAAATAATGAATTAAAACTTTTAAAATTCATTAAAATTATAGATTGCAATCATACTAGGGCACGTGCGAAAAAGTTATTACAGTTTACAATGACCTCATTTTATTTTATTATGTCCTTAATAATAAACCTATTTTTTATTCCTTTGTAGTAAGTTATATGTCTCATTTCATTTTTAAACATTATTTACATTTTATTTCGTGAAAATGCATTTTTATAACATAGCCACGCACATCAATAAAATTTATTACATTTCATATGCGGCTACATATGCAATACAGATGCTTTTTATATTATGTGTTTACAAGTTTAAATGATGAATTCTAAATATAAATTTACTTCTGATCTTCAGGACATCTGTTTACGATGAATGAACATGTTACATTACTATCATTTCTCAGGATTGTTGAACAACAGAAATATTGTGTTATTGAGATTTATTTAATAACTTTAAATTAAAGAACCATTGTCATTTTACCGTTTAACGTGAACTGAACTACATTTTTTAGTCTAGTATGTATTGATCACATTGCATAACAAATTTAATCACATGACAAATTTAATCATATGCATGAAAATACATATATGCATACATAACACAATACAAAAATGATAAATTTGATCACAATGCATAACAAATGTTAAGTTAATTGAAATTCTTAAAAGTTCGAATTGCATATCGCACAACTGTCTCCCATAATAAAAATGTTGTTCGTGCATTGTATATGGTTGTTCGTGCATTGTATATGGTTGTTCGTGCATTGTATTGGGTTGTTCGGAAAGTAATTTCGTTTTTTCCCGACAGAGGATTTAATTGTATTTTTTTGCACCCAACTTCACATTTAAGCCGTATAATTTTTATATGCTTTGAGAGCTCATATAGCAAGGCTTGTGTGTGAAAAATTCCAATTAATTCTACGCAGTAGTTTTTGGTTGGTGCCCTTTTAAATATGAAGAGCGATAAGCAGCATTTTCGACATATCTTACTGTTTTACTACAGAAAGGGTAAAAATGCTGTTCAAGCCAGAAAGAAATGGACCGATGTGTATGGAGAAGGTGTTTTGACAGTACGCCAGTGCCAGAACTGGTTCGCTAAATTTTTTAGATGGTAAAACCTTCACCTCAAATGAGGAGGTCAAAAACCACCTCGATCAGTTTTTTGGCAGCAAAGACCAAAAATTTTATGAGCGTGGAATTATGCTACTACCAGAAAGATGGCAAAAGGTGTTGGACCAGAACTGCCAATATATAATTTAATAAAGTATTTGTTTATTATACAAAAACTGTCTTTCATTTCCCCACAAAAAAAAAAAAAAAAAAAAAAAACGAAATTACTTTCCGAACAACCCAATAACTTAACTTTTCTTGCCTTTTCCTATTTATTTAATATCATACATAATGAAAATCATTAGTGAAAGTGTCATTTAAATAATCTATATATGCGAATATAGTGCAAGCAGTATTAAAATTAGGTTTAAGAGAATACAACATCATCAATAAATACAACTTAACAAATTTTCCTTCGCATTTAAAAAATTTATGTTTTTAATAAATTTGTCTAAATAGTGGCATAAGAATTTTCCTACGATGTTAATCTTTCTTTAGCACAATATAGAATCCAAGACGAATGATAACGCATTTTTACTTTCAAACTCGAGATTTTGATAAATCACCATGTTTTAGACCTTCCTGATTTCGAAAAACACATTTTTAGAAAATGTCTGTCGGTCTGTCTGTCTGTGACAAAGATAATTCAAAAACGCTTTGAGCTAGACGGTTGAAATTTGTTATGAAATAATTGCATCAAATTTGTAGATTTCTATCAAATTTTGGGGAACGTTTTCTCAGAGGAAGTCTGTCTGTCCGCCTGTTTGAATTTTATTTAATAGAACTACAAAACGAAGAGAGCAAAATAAATAAAATTCGATACACAGAATTAATATCTATTGTATAGACATCATACAAATTTTTTGCCAAATCCAACAAGGGAGTGACCAACTGTTGATCTTTACTTTCAGAAACATGCAAACGCACGATAACTCAACGACGCAGTGAAGGTACGGGATTTTGTGGCTACAATTATAGTTCTGTATGAAATTTTTGTTTCAATTGTTTGAGGAAAACGCGTCTAAAACACAAATTCGATTTTCGGATACTTTTAACAGGGACTATTAGGAACTCATCGCCAAATAGCTCGCCAAGAATGACACGATAGATTCAATAAAAATTATATATTCTTGCCAAAGGTTAGTATTTCGTAACTATTGTACGCTAATGCATGCAATGCGTTTTCGGATTCGTATTCCAGAAAGTTTTTAGGAAACCATTCCATATGATTTCTATGAAAATTGTTACTATATGTTAAAAACAATGCAAAATGTTGATAGCAAAAATAATTGCATGCGTGCAGACATGTGTTGAAATGACATGTGCAATACAGTTTGCCTTATGTCTGTGAAAACGCATAATATTAGCAAAAATCCTCAGTGCCCTATAACTATATTAACCCTATAACTATCTATCTTTTTTACATCCTATTTGTTGTCTTATTTTAAAATAAGTGGAATGCAGGTTCGTGACTAGAATATTTCTTTTAATATAAATTTTGATTTCTTGATAACTGTTATTGAAATTGTGATTTCAATTAAGGACTACATCTCTCAAATCCAATTTTATTTCAAGGATGTCAAGTGAGATGTTGATTATTAGAAAAATTCGACGACGGAATATTATTTAAATTGTGAAAAACTTCCTCGAGTTATTTCCCATTCTTTTTCTATTATACTTGTTTTAGAAGTGATTTTATTAGAAGTAAATAAAATGTAAACGATTATCCTTGAACTTAATGCTAAATCAGGCATTCCAATAGTTGTTTATATTATTGGCAGACAATAATTTAGGAAACAATTATTGGAAAAACGAGTTAAAAAAAGTTACAAAATGAAACACAATATTATATTAATAGTTAACCTTAAATAATTTCTTTTATTTGTGAAATTTTAAGATATATTATTTTTACAGAAACAGACTAATAAACAAATTCCTTTCTAAAATCAAATTATATGTGTTTGAAAGTTAATTTAATCGTTTCTTATCAAGAAAAATTTTCTATGAATTTTATTGAAGTAAATATTTATTTGGAATTTTTAATCGTGCAATTTATTTCCTTAAATGTTGTCTGAATTGAATTAAGTGCAGAATAAGAAACTCTTGCGACCATTTTAATTCCTGGATATCTAAATATTTTTAATTAAAAAGATTTTGAAGTTGCCGCAAAAGAGAGAACTATCAAAGAGATGCTGTTTATGATAATAATGTATATACTCATTATTCACATTACTTGATAATAATGTATTATATTCATTTATTCAATTATTTTATTCTACAATATATTGACTGCAAATCATGCTTATTATATTACTTTCATTATAATTTAGATTTATTCGATTGTATTTAGATTTATTTATAAATTTGATCATTATATTTAGATTTTTTTTATGAATTTGATTACTATATTTAGATTTATTTACAAATAATTTTTTTGAATACAAACCTGTTTTTTTGTGCATGATTAGCAAATTTTTAAAATAATTAATTGCGAATATACAACATTCTTTTATTCAGTTGAACTTTCAATACTCGTAATCAACAGTGATTAAGAAAACCGTCTTAATTTCATGAAAATTTTGCAGAAAATTGCAGTTAACTTTTAATTAATGATTCGTTTTGTATGTATGGGCAAATATTTTTAGAGGATGGGGGGGGGGATGGTGTATTTTCTTCGGACAAAAGTTTAAATGGAAAAGTTTATTACAAAATTTGGTTTAGAACAAGACAAACTATGAATGCAGTTTTTTCATTATATTTTGACTATCATCTGCTATCATTTTATACTTTCTACGTCATAGTTCTAATTCGTGCACTACAGAGCCTAATGTTAGTTCCTTTCCATTCATTCCTGTTTTCAAACGTATACTATTTCATCTTCTTCATTGTATTGGCCAGTATATATGTTTAGTCCTTCTGTCCCACCAATAATACATGTAAAAATATTATTACTGAATGCAATAAGAATAACATATAATTTTCGAACAAAATGAATTCATTTATACTTTTCCAGGACTAAAAAGACTTGATTTTTTTCTCTATACAATCTATTTTTATCATACCGAACACATATTTATCTGTAGCATTTATTCGTATTTAGTTTATGCTTTGATGTTTATTCTGGATTTTCAGTGCTAATAATCATAGCTTATAAAAAGTTTGAGATTATTTGAACTTTTCTTGATAGTGTAACCTTTTTATTATTTGCGAATTTAAAATTTCAATTCTTTTATGATTACATGTACTGAAGCACTCAAGAATATGATTGTTATATCCATTATACCGTGCCTTTCTGATATCAATGACAGTTTATTTCTAGTTGGTAATTTTTCAGCATTTAGTTGTTAAAAGTTCAATTAAAGTAATTTTCTTAGTCAAAAACAAGGTAAAAGCAATGAGAAATTGATAAAAAATTTTATGGGTAATAAATAAAGTTGTCAATGCTATATTATTAGATGCACTGATATATCCTGCCTGTGGCTCTGTCCACTATTTCTCAATATATGCCTTTCTGATTGGTGTAATTAGTCTCTTTGTTAGAGACCACCAGGATATAGAGTAGTGTTATGCCATTTTGCAATGAGGTTCACTAAGACGACTAGATGATTCTGGACTAACTGAAAAAGCTCTGAATTCCAGCAATTTGCCTCGAATTTAACCCTTTGTAGGACCAAGGCAAGTTTACTTTCAATCAAATTCATCAATCGTTATATGAAGCTATGTAAGTTCGCACATTAAGTTCTCACAAATGTTTCAATACGATAAAAAAAATTAGAGGCTTCAGTTCCTTATCTCACAAAATGGTACATGTTGATTTGTTACTTAGTTATTAATTAACCAAATTAATTAATAAATTAAATTTATAGTTTAAACTAATATGAATCCAAAAAATATTTTAATATACCATGGTTAGAAAAAAATTGCTTTTTTTAAAGGGCTGAAAGGAATTATAGTTTTTTTCGAATATGAATATAATCTCCTTAAAATCCTTGATATTTATTTATCAGTAAATAGTTCATATTAAAAAAGTATTAAACAGTGAAACTAATTAAATTTTTTTTCAACAGAATTCTTCTTCCTAACGTTTACTATTAACTTTAATACGACCTGTATAGCTGTATCAGCTAAAAGAAAAATTATGAAAATGGTATCAAAATGCATTATTTATATTGCTTTGTTTCTGGAAATTATTTTTTTCTACAATTGTCAGTTTTATTGTTTATATGTTTTATTTTACTTAATTTTCCGAATTTATTCAATCTGACTTAATGTCCTAGATTGCGCACTCATTTTTTAAAGGGTTCTGGAAGGAAGTTACTTTTCTTAAACTTCTAATAGTGTGATAGTATTTAAAAGATTAAAAAAACTATCAACTTTGCCTGATATTTTATTAGTAACAAAACATCTCGAAAGAGAAAAAAAGGGAAAAAATATTTTATAAACATACTTTCAATTCGCAGTGGATTTCTTTTGCATTGCCGCAGAATTATCAGATCTTCACTATTGTAGGGATACTTCAGACTATTTTACAAACATTTTTGAAATGCCATGTTAGTTAAATCATATCAGTGACTCTCCAACCCGCCTGAAGTCACACGGATAAAGAAACCTGAATGACCGGACCATCGCAACAGCAACACTGGTGGGAAGTGTGGTTGAGTCCTAAGGGCCATCACCGGCCACGGTACAACCCTTCCCGAAGGAAGTACGTCCGTCATCGATAGGAAGAGCCAGATCCCCCACCTTTTTGTGTACCCTCCAGGGCGGCGAGATCCAATACCGGCGAAAAACAATACCGGAAGTATCTCATCCTCTTTTCGAGGTGCCTCCGAGGTTTATTCCAAGTTAGTGAAGAACTCAATTGAAAAATATTCTGCATTGCTTAAAAAAACTGTTTTAGATTATTACTAAAAATTGATGTAGAAATTTTTTATGTCACAAAATTCATAAGAAAGCCCACAAATTTTCAAAATGTAACAGTAACTGTAAATATTTTCAAATAAATAAAAATTTTCAAAAAAAAAATTAAATATCTCATAAGAATTAACTACTCTATATAGAATAATTTATAGTTTTCAAAAAGTTATATAATGGTTTATAATGTTCTACATTGTTCCAGTTTCTTATATGCAATAATAAAAATATAGGACAATGATCTAGAAAGCTTCAAAATGTTAAAAAAAATTTTTAATCTACTAAAGCTAAATTTTAGATAGGTCTACAAAATGTAACAGCATTCAAAAATATAACTCCAAAAAATATAATTCAAAGAATAATTCCAAAATTTCACTGATTCTATGATTCTCGACCTTCAGCCCTTCCGCGGCTATTACAGTAAGGATATTTAACAATCACAATATACTATTTCCTCCATTAGTAAGTAATACTCATCTTGAACATCTGAACAAGTTGATTGAATCAGAGCTTTGATTTAAGAGGAGATTCAGAATATATTTTCATCAAAACGATTTTTATTTATATTGAGATAAGCAATTAGATTTTCTTTTAAGAAGTTTTATTGAAAAAAATGAAATATAACATTTAATAAAGATCGTTATCAAAGCATTTGAGATTTTGCATTGAGCAACTCATGATCTAGCCCATGGTCGCTAGATCATGAGCTGAATTGATAATGCTGAAGTTTTGTTTGAACAGAAATCCTATAAAAAATATAAAAATGAACGCATTTACAGTTTGAATTTAATGCGATCGTGCATTTATATTGCTAAAGACCGCACAAGGTGGTTGAATAACAAATTGCTCGTCAACGCTCATCAACCTACAAATCCCTTTTTACTAGCCGAATACATACGTATGATCATTTTTTATGATCAAAACCGGATGATAAGAGCAATGGATGCTTGACAGTTTTAAAGGGAAATGTATTTCATTCACATTCAGAACTTTCTGTTTTGATAAGAAATTATATTCAGAGATAAATTGCTTTTGAGAACAAAACATTATATGAGAAAATTGGTTAAAGAAGACCACGCGTGAGCAATTAGACCATTCTTTTTTAAGAAAATATAATTAACCTACTGAACCTTTTTCTTCGAATTACGGTCTAAATAGCTTTTATTGTTTTGATAGCTTCATTAAGAACTTTTAATGTCTCAGCATGGAAATGCAAATGAACTCTGAACGTTTAAAAATAATTTCACATTTAAAAAATAGGAGTGTGTATGAATGAAAATAAAACAGATTTTTTTAAGTATTAAGAAAATTTTATTTCATTTCTTTCAGAACATTAAAAACTTTAATATTTCATGAGAATGCAGATGAATTTTCCAATTTAAAAAAAACAACACTTCATGATAAAAATTACAAGAGTACTCGAATGAAAACAACTTAATATTTCTTACGATTTAGCTTATTTTATATATTTTGGAAAATATTTTAATATTTTATAAAAGATGCTTATTATAAATCGAATTAAGGTAGAGAATATTATTTTTGAGATTTTAGAAACATATTACTATAAGGAAAATTTAATCATTTATAGACGGTTATTTCTTCAAAAGTTTTTATAATAAATAAATTGTGTAGTCAATGCATTGATTAAAATAGTCATCAATAAGTTGAACAAAGATATTTTTTAATATCATTTTGATTATTCCTTCAGCAATGGAATCATTTCATGATCACTTGATATAGTCAACTTATTATGGCATCAATTCAAATTTGGAATCAATTATACATGTTATTGGAGGGAAAAGATCTTTATATGCATTCGTCCTGGCATAGGGGGAGCGCTTCTTCCCCGTGATCTGGGCGTACTGGGTTCGATTCCCGGTTCGGGCATGGTTGTTCTTCCGTTGTTCTAACTGTGAGATGCGTGAATGTGCCCTCCTGTAAAAAGAGGTTGTGCAAGCGGATGAGTGCTGCTTGAGTAGCTAAGTCGTACTCTTGGCCCTAGTTGGTGCTACTATAAAAACAAGAGACGCTGCCTCTCAGGCTTAAATCGGATGTCTTCGAACAGCAGGCTTGTCCGTGGCAAATGCCATAAGAAACAACAACAGCAGGTCTTTATATAACAAAACAATGTGAACCTAGATTAGTAGTAACACTTATCAGGTATGGCATTGGCAAACAATAACTACGAAATATTGAACTTTGAAGTGATTTTAGCATTTTTACTCAATCTATCGTATCATCATCGGCAATTACATCTTGACATACGGTTAATACACAAGTATGCGAAAATCGAAAGCTGGACGTCTTTGTCCCAACTGGTTGAAATAAATCAAAGACACAAACTACAATTGTAGCGAAAAGAGCGGTATTTAAGTTATGGGTTTGAGCTATCGCGTTTAAATGATTGGAAAAGTACAGCTAGGCAGATTTGGTTCAAAATTTGATACAAAAATAGACTCTAGATATTAAATGTATTGAATTTTATAAATCTCTTTGTATTGTAGTTATCATGATAACTTATATTCTGCCAAAGAACAGAACTTATCTGAATGGATTGCAGTAACTTAAAACAATTATGAATTCCCTTTATATCAGGACAAGAAATTCCTGGAATAGGACATGATGACAAGTAATTGCTGGAATTAAATTGTGAATTACAAGTTAAATTAGTTTTATTCTTATGAATAAGGTATGTTGAAAGTTGTTACATTATAATTTTTATAATATATTATAATTTTGAAATTTTTTTATATTATAATTAATTTATATATAAAAATTATAATATAATTTAAAAAAATTATAATATAATTTAAAAAAATTATAATATAATTTTTATATTATAATTCTGAAAAAAGTTAATTAAGTTTTTATATTATAATTTTGAAAAAGTTAAGATTAAGATGTTTGATTAAGTGTTATCCTCATCATCCTCCCATGGCTTAGAATTATGAGGCCCTTGTGTTGATTTAAAACTTAATGTTGTTCCTTATTGTTCAAATCCTTGTTTATGATTACAATACTTTGTTTATTTAGTATACAAGTAAGTAAAAATTCATCGTATCTAATATAAAACATTCCCAATTTTCTTTGTAGTAAGTTAAAAGTATTTTGTCCTTTGTAGTAGTTTAAAAGTTTAAGGATTGTCTTTACCTTTACGAGGATTGGGTGCTCCGATTCAAGGGCCGCGGCGGCCTGGTGGTAAGGTCTCGGCTTGTGAACCGTAGGGTTTCAGGTCCGAGACCCGATTCCACCGAAGAACCGTCGTGTAAGGGGGTCTGTTGCACGTTAAATCCGTCATGCCAAACGTCCTCCCGCTGGTGTGGTGTGGTGTGGTGTGGAGAGGGGGTGCCAGCTCAGGTGTCGCCCTCGTCATCTGACCGCGGTTCAAAATTACGAGGTCCGTCCCAAAATAGCCATCGTGTTGCTTTAAAACGGGACTTTAATATAACTAAACTAAACTGCTCCGATTCAAAGGAATGGAGCGACTAACTAAACTAAATTTTATTTAAAATTTCATTTTTTTTTCTTTTCAATGCAAAAGATTATAGCTGTAATTAATTAAAGAATTTAAATCAATTAATAATTGACAAAATAATAATCTTAAAAAAAGCTTACTGTTAGTAATGAACAGAACGATATGGTAAATAAATAAAAATAATAAAACTTAATTCATGTGATTTTACTATATTAGAGAATAAATTTATTGTAACTTTTTAAGAAATTTATTATCTCTAATGAATAATCTAACTTGTTCACCTGAACTTATTTCTGTAAAAAACATTTTAAAAATAATTATTGCCCGTGAAATTATAATAAAGTATTATCATTTTTTTAGTTATCTTTTTTGCATCTAAATATCAACCAACGGAAACATTACATGTATTTTACCCTTTCATTTGAATAAATATATTGAAACAATAAAAAAAATCATTACAGTTACAAAGTGGTGAATTCAGCATTCTTTATGAAAATTCTTCTTGTCTCAAAATAGAGGATTAAAGTTAATATTAATTGCAGAGTAATAATAAAAATCCAACTTTAAATTGGTAATTGTTTTGTTCCATATCAAAAATCTCCGTGATAGAAAATTTAGAATGGCATCAAACGCAAAAGGGAAATGTTTTACTTCTGGCATGAATCATTAGGTTGCATTTTTGACTAAACGTGTTCGCAGACCGACTCATAAGAGTTCAATTATAGTCTTTCGAGCTATTGTATGTCTAAAACGTGAGTATTCAATAAAATTTCGAGATGAAAGTTTTTGATGATTGCAATACTTTTTGTATATTTCATATACAAATTAGTAAAAAGTTTATTGCTAGCAAATAAATAGAGCAATACATACAATCCACAATAATTATGTATATTTTTTGTAATCTGTTATAAACACTAATTAGTGAATATTATTTATATCATTTTCAAAATATAAATCATTATCACTAATAAATAAAATAATTTACCCGAATTATTTATAAATTACCCGAATTAATAAATAAAATAATTACCTGCTTATTTACCCGGATTAGTTACAGCTGCAAATTATTTTTTTAAATCATTATTGCCTTAAAAATATTTTATTTTTATTTTTTTCATAATTTTCTTTTTATGATAATTCCCACCAACGAAAACACTACTACATCTATGTCACCCTTTCATTTGAATAACCGTAAACTCTACCCAAACAATAAGAGCCGCTCCAATCTTCGAAATGGTAATTTCGAAATTCCACATGAAAATTCTTCGTGACTTAAAATGTGGATGTTTGAACTGAATTTTGGATTAAAAGAACGCGCAAGATTTTACTTCATTCTCACGTGACTCACTGGTTCATCACCCTTTGCATGAACTCTGCAACCTCAGCAACAACGCCTCGGGAAATTTGAATGCAATTTCACGGTTTTAAGAAAGAAATTCGAGTAGAATCAAAACAAATCCCACTAAACTTTGCGATATAAGGAAAAACATAAACTAGATTAATTTCTGTCCCGGGGTTGAGGAATGATTACTCTCTAGCATGCACCCCTTGGTAATGGAGACGGAAAGCATGTTTACGGAAGTTTGAATTTCCAACGGAGTGGGAGTTTTGATCATATTTTTTCTCTAAAAATACTGGACATAATGGTAATTTAATTGATCTGAAATTGACAAATAATTAGAATATTATGATGAGGTACCAAATTTTATTGATAAAAGCATATTAGTAAAAATAATTATTGCAATTATTGACAGAAAAGTTAATAATAATCCTTTTTAATCGGTGCCTTTTAATCCTTTTGCCGTTGACAATTATCAATGACAAAACAGAGCAGTAAAAAAATATTTATAAAACAGTCAGTATATTATTAACTGAAAGTGGATTATATTACTTTTATTTAGCTTTTTTGCTGAATTTTCTTATTAAAAATAATCTTTAAAACAAAAATTTGCAATAAAATTTGTGCTAAAAATTCGACCACTTGGTAAATATACATTTGATATAGTTAATAACATACAATATGTACTTAAAAGATCTGTTTGCAAACACCATTTGTGAGCTGTTTGTCTTATCTCATCGATGAAAATGTGCTAGAAAATCCACTGTGCACTACAAAGTAGTGTGTACCATGTGCCCAGATTTTTTTCTTTCATTTATTGTTAGAAAAAGCATGAACAATTAAGGACACAGGGTGTAAAAAACAGATTAAAAATATATGAACTGGAGTAATTTCTCGTGATATTATAGGTGCATGAGAAATATATATATATGCATGCTTTTTCTACATTTTGCATGAACTCTTTAAATTAAAAAAAACTTTGTGCTCAACTTTTAGTTATTCTAATGCAAAAAGGAAAGTCAGTAATTGTATCAATTATCACCATTCAAGTTTTCCTAAAATTATTGAAAATGTTTACTAAATATTTTAAAAATTTCTATCAGATTGCGTTGTGTTTTCTTTTAGGCTTAGCTCTAATAATACAAGTCTAATTTTAACAAACAAATTTATTAACAAATTTGAAAATAAATATAAAAAGAATACGTTTTACAGAAACACTTTTATTTATTTTTAAGCATTTTTTTTGTGCTAAGAAGTAAGGATTTTTTTAATGAAATTATTTTTTTCCTTCCTAGTTTTCAGTTTATAATTCATTATTACGAACATTATAGAATCTTGAAATAATTTTTTTCTTAAATGCAGCATTAGATGATGCTACGAGTACGGAATGAAAATTTAATAAAATCAATAAATTAACTAATGATTAAGTACTAAACATATGTAAATTGAGTATTGCCATTGAGATTTTATAAATATATCAAATTTCATTTAATATAATGCACTACGAAATCTATCATTACAGATATGAAATAAGTAAAAGTAAATAAAAGTGTGTTAGAATAAGCAAGATTATCATTAAATACTTTAAGTAAAATAATTATTGTCAATTCTAAAAATACATATCTTAGATTATATTTATAATGCTCAATAATGCCAATGATGACTAAATTCATTTAGAACAGCAAACGATATTAAGTAAATTAGAAATACTTTACAAAATAATAATAAAAAATCTAAAGATTTATTCCGAATTCTACTATAGGAACTAGAATTACATTTTTGAAAAAAATCTGAAGCAAAAAAAAAAAAAAAAAAAAAGGAAGGTGGGGACAGTTCGTTTTGTTATATAAAGGGGAAATTGCATGATACGGAATAGATTCAAAATTTTGAATTGTCATAAATAATTTTGTTTTTATTATGTGAACTGCAATGAATAACATTGTGCAAAAATGCAATTAATTTCGATTTTATTTTTAAATTGCTGGGCGTGTATAATTTTGCAGTTAAGTGAAACATTTGAGTATACATCAGCAAAATGTTACAGGCTTTATGGGCGTATATATTAAAAGTATTGTTTATATGCCCTATTGTTTAACAACTGTAAAACTAATTAGCTATTTACTGAAATTTATTTATTTGATATCAAATGCATTCTAGGATAATGTGAATGAAAGTTAGATTTGTGGAAGATATGTTTAAAGAATGCTAATTCTATGTTTTGAAGTTTCTTAAGATTTCGGATAGTGCATTTAGAAAAAATTAATTATGATTAAGTCAACCAACAATGCAAAATTGCGCAAATACTCAGAAAAAGTTACCAGGCTAATTAATCTCTTACTAAACAACATACTACGCCGCTAAAAATAGATTTTACGTTAAGTACTAGTGGCCTACTCATCATTTACAGAATACCCGCCCAATCGTTTAAAAAAATCCCCCTCCCCCCAAAAAAAACGCACTTAGGACAAGCGGAACGTTGGGAGAAGGGCGGTATGAAACATAAATTGTTAGGGCGGAATTTATCTTGTCTGATTGTGATAAATGAGAGAAGATTGGCGTTGTTGATGTCTTCTAAGATAAATAGTTTAAGAATTTACAGCTGGAGATTCAAACTAGTTGAGTGTTTTCTCGCGCCTGATTGTTTGTTCTATAGATCTGCAAAGGGATTTTTTTTCTTCTTTTGGCGGTGGCTTCATGGGTGGCCATTTCGGCAGTGAGAAGATTGTTTACATAAATAAAAGATTTGAAGAAAAAAAATTAGTTTTTCACTGGAGTATTATTAACTATTTCGGAAAAAAAATGAGATAGAAATATTATTTTAAATTTCACATAATCAAAATTCTTTCCTTTTTTTTTTCTCTATCACTTTATAAGGATCTTCTCCAGTTTAATCTGGATATTATTTTTGAAATTTACGGTATTGAATTTCGGATAAATGCATTTTTATACTAGGAAAAAGGAATCGCTTTCAATTTGTCGAACGGTTCGGAACTTTGTACTCTATGTAAGAGAAGTTTATTTAAAAAGAAAGTTACTTAAAAGAAGTTTACTTAAAGAAATCAATTATGAAATATCGAAAACATGTTTTTTCTTCCAAATTTTTCCTTATTAGTTTCTAATCATTTCTTAAAATATTTTAAATTTGAAGAAACAGTACCACAAAAAATAATGAAATATTTTTTTCTCCGTTTATTAAAAAAATATCATCATATACAGATCCATCATCATCATGAAAAACCTATTAGATAAAAAAATATTGAAATATTTTTTTTCCTTTTATTAAAAAATATCATCTTATATGGTAAAATTTCTATATATGCCCCTCAATTGTATGCCATTTCACTTTGTACCAATTCATGCTGATTCATTTCAATGTTAAAAATAAACTAATAAAAACAGTTTTTGAAAAACATTTCTATTACGTCCTATTTTTTAAAAATAATTTATATTTTTAAATTTATTATTTCATCAATATAAATATTGTAGACACTTCGAATGAACACAAAAATTCACTCCTAGGTGGTACTACTAGTACAGAACCAAAATTTAATTTAGAACGTTAGAAAGTAAGGGAAAATTGATTACAAAATGCATGATACAATTAAAATAAATGTTAATTTTTTTTTCTGTTTGCTGAAACGTGTATAAAAACGTATAATAAAATTACTTTATTATCGCTAGTAAATGTACTGTTTTTCGCAAATCGGCGTTAAAATTATTATAATGTCACTCGTTAAAATCTTTATAAATTCGATTTACAGTGATATATTTAGAAGAGAAATCCAAACATCACGAAAGTAACAGAATTTTATTTTATTTGTTTATCTATTTTTTATGCAAATCAAATCTTATATTTTCTTTGCAAACTTTAATACAAGAAATAGCATATATATAGTTTCTTAAGAGTAATGTTTTTCATTAAGAGTAGAGTCATCCTCATTACTTATTGTTTTACTATTTTATAAAGTTAAAATTTTTTAAATTTTAAAATACTTAAATTTTATTAATATTGTCTGAAATAATAAGGCTAATAATATAATAAAAAGAATTCTCATTTAAATGTAGATCTATACCAGCTTATTTTACAAGTGAAAATAAGTAAATCTCGAATTTTATTCCCAAAACCAATGAAATCTATTCTGAAAATACAGACACCAAAGAAATATTTTATTCCTCAATAATCAAACTTAATATGTTAAATGATATGCATATTGATAAATACTTTAGTAAATATCATTTATCCATTGTTCATAAAAATTTTTAAAGAATGCATTAAATATTTTAATAAATTAGCTTCAATTTCGAAAGCTTTTATTCATTACAATTATTTTCTTGAATTATTTCTATTCATTTAAATTAATAACTAATAAAGAATGCATTTTTAAGCCAAATATAAAAATTTTAAGATAAACAAATTATAAATGATCAAAATATTGGTAAAGTTTTAGTTATTTTAGAATAAATTTCCTCTTTTTTTAAAAACTAATTTTTCTTTTTTTTTATACTAATTTTAAGTTGTTGGTTCTACAAAAGTTGCATTGTATACTACATACTACACATCACTATTTTTTAGGACATTTAAATTTGCTTCTAAATTTATATAACTTTCCTCTCTTAAATATCTTTATCACAGGGAATTTCCATGAAATAAGAACACTTAATAACATGTCTGGAACAAACTTTAAAAAAAATCTTTAAGCACATAAAACCCATGACAAAAAAGCAGATGGATACTTATATATAATGGGAAACATAAAAATTAAGATAAAGAACTTAAGATAATTAAGTTAATAAAAATCATATAATTATTAAAAATACTTATGATTATTATTATATTATACATTAGGATTTTAAGAGGAGAATAATAATTACACATATTTTTAGATTAAAAACAGATATATATATATATATAAAGACAATGTTTCAATTGTCTGAATGTATGTATAATTTTTTCTTTCTTCTTTTTAATTAAAATTCGAATAAATTAATGAATAAATTCAAACCGAATCCTTTCTGTAAGTAAATAAATTGTATTTTACAAGTCATGATATGGTAATACACAGTTTGGGAGTAGTCTCTTAGATAACGAACGAAATAGTATTTTTAAAATTTACTTTTTCCAATACTATTTTTTTAAATCATTGTTTTAAAGCATTTAGATGTCTTGTCAGATTTGGAAAGATTAAAAAGACGACTCACCTCTACGTATTGAGGTATAAATGAAATATTAAATATAAGCATTTCTTGATGACCAAATTTGAATGAGCATATCATATAAGTATGTGATATATACCTGTCATATATATTTATTGATAAAAATAAGCATTTTTAGCTGTTGAATACCAATATTTATAACAGTAAATGAAGTAGCTAACTTTCATTAATTTCATTCCTTCAAATGCCATTGTTACACCAATTGTTACACAGTCACCAATATATAAATGTAGTTAGCGTCTATGAAAACATTATGTAAATTACCAATGTATAAAAACCATGGTATTAAAGCAAATAATTTTTATTTTCATAATAAAATTACACTTTCATTTTAATCCGCTTAAGCGTCTAGAGATTATTGTCTTAATACTCATAAAGACTTGTAATACCAATGCAACCTCATGTAAGAAAGTACAAACTAATTGAATTTATTGATGTATTTATTGTTAATTTATACTTTTAACTTTCGATAGTAATCTAAGGTTTATGGCCGTAAGAGGCTTAACTAGTTTAAAAAAATGGCCCAAACATCAAATATGCATTTTGCATTATAAGACAATGAATAAAGTAGTACATGTAGTAATTAACAGCTAATAACTAAGCTCTTTTTAATTATATTTTCGAATATCATTCATTTAACAAAAATCCATGAAATAATTTGGATTATACATATAAATCTCTATATTTAGAACAGAAAACATTAGCGAATGCTTTATGCTACAACTAAAGATAAAGATTTATGCAGACGACAATTGCTTTAAAAGAGAGAAAACTTTCTGATTTTAAGTACTTAAGAGATTTTTCTCATTGTCATTAAGGCATCTAATTATCGCGATTCTAAACTTACGAATTGAAACTAAGCCATTCATACTCGTTGTAATTTGATGCAAAAGTTTAAGTGTTTTACAGATTGCTAGTCGGATGCAAATTGCAACACTACATCATGTAATTAGATTGTTGAGGTTTCAGTTGTCTTGGGAACTAATTAGAAAGTCGTGAGTTTTTGAAGCAAAAGGCGAGGAAACACAAAATTCGGGTAACATACAGAAAACATTCAAAGTGCTTGGATGAAGCGACCGTGTATAGCTTCCAAAACCAAAGACAATAAACAGAAAGTGAAAATGTTAACAACTTTACGTAGTGTAAGTATGCAATTATACTTCTTTCCAATATCTTAATTTCTCTTACGATACAATGAACCTTGTTATTAGCGATATTATCAATAATGTTGCTTCTCTCTGGCCCTGGCGAAATTTTTATTTACTCATTGTATCTTGAATCTGCCTACAGTGATTAACAATCTTTAGTTGCACCAGTCAACAACAATAATTTTTCCTCTTTAGAAAGTTAGTAGCGAATATCATTCAAATCTTCTTTCTTAATGTGAGATATCGCATTCAACAGTATTTGTCTCAATGTACAAATATTGACTCTGTTGTTTTGATATTTTCTGTGGCAAAAAGGATCTAGGGAGATGAGGTGTGGTGGGGATAATAAATAAAGTATGCACATTTTTTTTTAATATAGCATGTATAATATAAAAACCAGAAAGTACCAGTATTTAAAATGTCAACTCTGTTTCTATCCCTCCTGCCTTAACGATTATTACTTTTAAAGTTGAAATCATCACCTCAATTACCTCAAATAAATATGGACGTGAAGTTTGTCTCTGAGTTTATTTCAGGGAAGCTGGGATTGTAGAAATCTCCGTTGCATGAGAAATGTCTATCGTTGTCTAATTTGTTTTAGAAGGGGCATTCAAAACTTTCTTGTTCCTCCTAGTAGTCAATTTCAAACCTTTTCATTCATGGGATTAAATACCAATCACCTTCGAACTGACCATATTTTCCTTGCAATAAATTTTTTTATATGTTAAAGTGATGACTTTGGCGTTAGGAAATATTAATATACATATTTAAATACATATAGATATATAAATATTATTATACATATTACATATTTAAAGGAAAATTTAAAATCTAAAAACCAGAAAATTCTATATTTTCTTACGAAATAAATTAATATATATTTCTATATTTACTTATTCTATATTTACTTATTTTTATATTTACTTCAAGTAAATATAAAATGATTTTTTGAAGTTTTAATAAAACAAACTCCCGTCATTTAAAATTTTAAAATTTGCTAATGAGATTTTTGAATGAATATGTCTAATCAAACTTGTGAAGATATTTCAAATTATTTGTCAAGACACATTTATTAATTTTGTTTTAACGCTTCACTTTTTTGTTCTTTATATTATCTATTTTTTATGATGCTTTCCGTTTCGGGAATGTGCTGCATAATTGATTCAACTATGAATGTGTAAAATAATTCAGGTGCTTTTTGGATTACGTGCAACTTTTACTTTATCGTATACATAATATAAAGAAAGTATAGTAATCATCAAAACATTCGAAATCATGAGATTGACGAATTTCCACCTTTCAGACCACCTTGAGTGCGAAAAATACATTTTTGGAAAATATCCGTTCATCTGTCTGTCTGTTTGTGACAAAGATAAATGAAAATGCTTTGAGCTAGACTGCTGAAATTTGGTATATGGTCTTTACACCAAATTTTCTGATTTCTATCAAATTTTGAAAAAAATATCCATTCAGAAAATGTCTGTCTGCTCGGTTATTCGAATCTAAATTAGAATATAAGTTCGAATATAAGCTAGAAGGATAAAATTTGGCACTCACAATTAACATCTCCAGTGTAGGCACCTATCAAAGTTCGAGCCAAATCCAACTATGGGATTAACCGTCTGTCGGTCTGTACTTTCAGAAACATATAAACGCGATAACTCAAAAAAGGCAATGACTTAAATACATCAAATTCGGTATGGAATTTGTAACTATAAATGTTATTTTGTGTCACATTTTTGTTTCAATCGAGCGAGGAAAATGCATCTTTATTGTGATGGCACTTGGACAAGCCTGCTGACGAAATCAGTGATTTTAAGCCGAGTTTGTGCAGTAGCTTCTGAGGGTAAAGACCCCTGAGCACCCGAGGGCAGAAATCTGACTTCTAGCTCATAAAAAGGCATCTAAAACACAAATTCGATTATTGGATACTATTAACCGAACGCCAAGAATTAATGACCAAACATCTCGCCAAGGATGACACTTTAGATTCAGTAAAAATGTTAAATTCACGCCAAAGGTTAATATTTCGTAATTATTGTACGCCAATGCCACGCGAGGAATTTTTTAGGATAACATCTTTATTAGAGAATATGCGAGAAAGCTTGGGAAGACCACTCCAGCAGGCTATATATCGTATCATAGCATTTTTCAATAATTTAATATTGTTTATAAATTAGAAAAGCGATATTTTAATGCTGGATACGATAATTAATGCGTTAACTTGGATGCTAATATTGAATATGTTACACATAAAAAGCAAAAATAGGATTTTTTAAATTTTTTTTTTAAAGTACAAGTGCGTTTATGAAGATATAAAGATTATACGAAAAAAAATCCGTTATAAAGAAAACAAATGTAGACGCTCCAATAACATGTATTTCTATATTTAATATTTCCATAAGATGATGCGATCAAACAATAAGATGAATAAAAAAACAGAGTCCCATATAAATCTATGATATAAAAAATAAAACATTAACTCATGACCTAGTTGAAACTGCTTTCTTATAGCTAAATATTTCATTTCATTTTTCCCTTAAACATAAATAAATAACGCTTCTTTTCTATAATTCTTTTCATAATAAACATTTTGAAAAACCTTGTTATTTTTGTGGATTTAAGCATCTGCCAAAGACCCAGGAGACTACTGTTAAGACAATCACAAAATCGCGATCCAACTTATGTGCATATTGTTTACCTCATTTTCCATCACAGGTCAAAAATTCGAATACACTAAAGAGCCCTTGTTTATGTTAAGCATGCATTGTATAAATTAAATAAATGCATAACAAACTATTCGAAAGGCCATATTGAGCCGCTCAAATAAAAAACCTACAACATATCCTTAAATAAAATAAAATTTATATTTTCTTCGAGCATGTTCTGCAGTTGGGTCAGTCGAATGGGTCATATGCAGGGCAAAAAAATAGTCAGTGATCTCTGGATTATTGAGCAGCGGCTGAATGTTTCAGCGTTTTAGATAAATACATTATAATTATTTCAAATGATTTATGTATTTGTAAGCTTCTATTCAATAACATATAACTATGAAAAAATTTCATTTAAGAAAGCTTTCTTATTTGTCCAAATGGCCCTTGACTAATATATCAGGACAACTATTCAATGAGCAATGTAGGTTACTCTTTTTATGTTTTCGAATGCTTCGACTTTCAGTGTTTTATTATTCCTATTTCCACTTTTTATTTTGTTTTGAAAACGTAATTTCCCTTCCCAATCTGTTTACGATTCTTTAGTGGAATAAAAATTGGTATTTATCTATGGTGGATTTCTAGTTTTTGTATAGATTAGCCGACTCCAGGTATTAAATATCTCCCTGAATAAATAAAAATCAATAAAACTTACATAAATTACTTCAGTTTATGAGATACCCATAAATACCCATTTATTGCGGCTTAAATACATCGAATTACATATAACTTTTTAAAATAAAATTTCATCTCTCAATGGAATAATATCTTATTGTTTTCAGAATCTATCAATTAAAATAATGCAGTTAACAATTAATCAAAATTAAAATTTAGTTCATATTATCCAAAACAGAGCAGTAAACATAACTAATTATCATTTTTATAATGATTTGCAGTTACTTAAATGGCGTAATTATCAACAACACATGGGCTATTAACTCTCCAAAAAATGTTATACCCTGAAAAAATACTGCAACTAAGGCAATAATAACATTAATAACATCACACATGCTTATAGTTGTTTCTATTAAATATGAAAAGCAATTTCTTAATTATTAATTCATACAATATTTAGTCATCTATGATCAATTAAAATTTAAATTGTCATCAATTTTTTTTAAGTAATTAAAAAATTGAATTGCTTAACGAGATTTCTAACGTTACTTCAAATTTCATAAAAGAAAACTTTAATTAATATTCAAAACAAAAACTATTATATATACTGTGCCATCCTTGGCGAGTTATTTGGCGATTAATCTCTTTTAATAGAATCCAAAAGTCGAACTTTGTTTTTAGGGACATTTTTCTCAACCGATTGAAATCAAAATTTGAAACAAAACTGCACTTGTAGTCACAAAATTTCATATCAAATTTGATATACTTAAATCGTTGCGTTTTAGAATTATCATGTTTACATTTTTCTGAAAGTAAAGACCGATGGATGTAGTTTGTTTTTACTCGAAATTTGAAAAGTATCTACACTTTAGACATTAAATTTGTATACCGAATTTTATCTATCTAGCTCTCTTTGTTTTATAATTATCGCGTTTATTTTTAATCGAACTGTCGGATAGACAGATTTACTCTGAACAGATTTTACTCAAAACTTGATAGAAATCTGAAAATTTGGTGTAAAAACGAAAACCAAATTTTAATCATCTAATTTTAATCATCTAGCTCAAAGCAGTTTTGAGTTATCTTTGTCACAGGCATTTTCTTAAAATGTGTTCTTTGAACTCTGGAAGGTCTAAAACATGGAGATACTTCAAAATCTCGAGTTCGAATTTTTTGACGATTATTATGCTTTCTCTATACTACGCATACGAGAAAGTTAAAAAAGTGATAGCCAGGTTGTTAAAATATATTTTATATTCAGCCGAAAACATTTTATTTAAATAAGTTATAAAATCAATAACACCGTACAATATTTACAGATAATTGACTTACTTTTAATGCTAATAACTTGACATCTTCCAATAATAGATACTTTTCGAAAAATAAACTGATGTAATCAAATCTGATTTAAATGATTTAAAGGAAAGAACTTATCTGTTGCTAAAGAGTCATATGATCTTATGGAAAAATAGCATTTGAAAAAAAAAACAATTGTGTTATCTCTAAATAGATATGCGTATCAAATTGAGACTTTTTTCTTAATTATGCCATACCACATCATTGTTACTTCACTTACAATGTGAAAGGTTGAAATAAATACAATATTATTTCCATTTTTAATATTCAGTAAAACTTGAGCCGTATAAAAGAAATTTGCATTTGCATAATATATCCATCAATCATTGCCAAGAACTAGATTTTTAATTCCCATTGTGCTTAAAATGTGATAAACATTTTCTTGTAGATGAACCAATTTGAGCATAGACAACATAATATAATTCTCTATACAATGTTTATAAACTAAATATTGTTTTTGAAATGATAAATTTGGCAATTAAGTCGGGATATTGAAAAAACAAAACCTTTCCATTTACTTTAATATAATAAATATAATATTTACTGTTGTCTGAATATATTTTAAATAAATGTTTCTATTGTGTCTTTTACGAAAAAGGAAAAAAAAAATTAATTACTGTTCGTTTCAGTATCCCGAAATTATCACTTTTCGGCGATGCTACCTCGCTAAGGGGCGAGATAAGGAAGGATGAGCGCATTTCCGGAATCTTTCATTCTTTGACCTTGTTTTCCGTCCAAATAAATACTTTTTCGTTCAGTTTTTTTTTTCATGTGTATGCGAACTATTAATTGTACTTTAAACTTATGTACTAATTGATTTTATTCCTAATTCAAGAGGCGAACTTTCAGAGCTGGAAGAAAAATATTTTATATAATATCATTAAATGTGAATGAGATTATCTACTGTTGTTAATCTCAAAATGTTGCAAAAGATTCAATAACAAAAAAAAAGTGTTTTAACCTAAAAAATTATTTTGATAAAATGTGAATTACCGAATTAAAAGAACAGAAATTTCCCATTTATTCGTCATAATTTAATGTGTAGACCCCCTCAAAGTAAATAAAAATTGCTTTAAATTATTTTATCATGAATTAGCATATTTTTCTACAATGTTATGAATTACATGCAGTTTTTACATCTCCTAAGACAGCGTATAATCCGAGTTCACCTTATTGTTAAATGTAAACATCCCATCCTTTCATCTATCCTCCCCCCTCCCCCTATTTTGACTAAGTAAACATATCCTGAGGCTTTCGCAGAAGCGCGGAGTCTTTTAGAATCCGAGAATGAAGAGTATAAAATATTGGATCTGGAGATTTCGGTCAATCTCCAAATTATTATTATTTTTCAAAATTTGTAAGTAGACTGCAGTTAACGTCTGCCTAGCTGTAAACAAGACAAATAAAAAAAGCCCAACTAGTTGGAATGATGAAATTTGGTATGCGATATTTACTCCAAAATAGTAGATCCTTATCAAATTTTGGATAAATTGGATGAATTATCAAATTTTGGTCTTTTGTAAATCTGTCTATCTGCATTTGGGCACAATAACTTAAAAACTCAAGAAGACAGGGTGAAACTTGTTATATCGTTTTATTATCTGCACTATTGACCAATTGAAAATTTTTTGGTTCAAATTTCAAGTTTTGGTCCAAATCCAACTTTATATTCACAGCTTGTTGGTATGTCTGTTCGCACATTTATGGTTAAGATAAGACAAAACATCCCAAATAAAAACCCATCAAAATATTATTTAATACAAAATATACAAAACATCGCACCATAATGCGATGTAAAGAAATCCATTGCTAAATTTTTTTTTCTCTGTTGCAAGAGATATGGGATCTGCAGATACAGAATAAACTGCATTTTATTAAACCAGTTATTGACACACGGCCAGTTTTACCAATGCTTGGGGCTGATGTAAAATTATCTCGCCTGTGTATTGACCATACTCGGATTACCTATAAGTACCTACTTTTCGGCGAAGGGGCACCTGTGTGCTCCTCATGACACACTGAATTGACAGTTCCTCATATTTTGATTGAATGCCAAGCTTTTGACTGCCATCGCCACCATTTTTTCATTCATAGTATATAACTCTCCCAGAGCTGCTGGGTAAATATCACCATCCAAACATTTTTAAATTTTTAAATGCGACACACCTTTCACCACATATTTAACTTAAACAATTAACATTTTTAATTGTTATTTTAACACAAAGATGTCATATTTCGCCTTCATCTGCATTTTAGTTGTTTTATATTAGTTTATACATAAACCTATACTTGATTTTATACTAAATTTCAAAAATCAAGAATTCTCCACTTTTTATCATGTGGTTGGTGCAGTATGGCCCTTGTGCCAAAAAGCCCAAATCAACCCAAATGTATGAATTTAGCATTGAATACAAATTATAAATAAATTTCAAATTATCGCTTTCAAATTAATTTTTGTGAATAGAAAAACTTTATTTCAAATGTATATTTGATTATCTTCATTTTGAAGATGAACAGAAAATACAACATATAATTGAAACCCACCTGTGAGTTACGAGAAAGCTATTTCCGTCGATTTTTTTTACCATCTAATGTGCTGATTCTCTGTTTTTATTTGTCTTGATTGCGTAAACATATTCATTTTGTTAATTACTTTTCATTTATACTATTCATTCTACCATTCATTCTCATACTCAATTTCTAATTACTGTTCATTCATTCAGTAAATGCTTCCATAAAATAATTGCTTACATCCATCCAAACTAGAAAACAGCTTTGTAGTTTTAAAAACAGGAATATAATTGACGCAATAACCCAAGTTACAAAAATTTAATAAGATGGCATGCCAAGAACAAATCAAAATGGTTTTAAACAATTTTTTAATTTTTTTAGCAATCTGCATAGAAATTAGATCACTGGCCCAACCACCTACATTGCGAAAAATTTCCCTTGGCGGAAAAAAAAATCCACATTCTTTCGATACTTATTACTTGAATTTACGACATCATTGCATTTCTGATAAGCAAAAATCTTGATAAAAATCAGAATTCATTCATTTCTACCAAGGTTGAGTATCTCGATGCCAAGATGATATGAAATCTGAAACCGAACCTACAGGGAACTTGAAAGACCTGTAACACATTTGCTTCATATCTTTGTCTGCACGTCAGGATTTCCAGGGATCAAGTCGAAACAGAAGCGCTGTTCGAAACACCGAAGAGTGGAATGTGAAAAAGCAAAGAAGAAAAATTGACAGTGATCTTGAAAGTTGAGATTGGAGAAGTAATGGTTTCTGACATTGTTTTCGCCGTGTGTGAAAGAAGCTAACTTCTTTTGTCTTTGGGACCGCCAATGAAATCGAGGTCGTCTTCGGCAGCAGTTTATCTTTTGCTGAGTTATAGATTCCTTGTTACCCATGCATTTTTGCTTGAAGCCTTAACCTCCAGTTCGAAGGTTTGACGCAACACTGGAAATACTTCCTTCTTTTAATGAGAAAACTTATTAGGGTCATTTTTTGTATGACAGTTCTCAAATGTGAGGAATTCAGAACTAATTAAACAAGATAGAATCAGATAATTTCAAAAATTCTTTTTTTTATGATTTATCCAATATATTTTGTCTTATTAATGTTCCTTTATTAAAAATTTCTTTTTTTTAAAAAAAATAATTACTTCAAACTCTATAATAAACCATATTTATTGCATAAATTAATCAAACAAATTATATCTTATTTTTAGTTTTTCGTGTAAGAAATATATAAAGAGAATTTATTTTGAAACGCTTCCAAAAAATCATGTAGGTTTTGAATGTAACTATTAATAAACTTGTTTTATATAAATTAGTATTGCCATTAACACCTGATTAAAATACCTCTTGCACATAAAATCAAAGAGATTCTTCTGAACAACTAAGTGAGAGAGCATTGAACAGTATAAAAAAAGATACAAGGAACTAGAATTTAAATATAAATTCATATAAGAAAAAAAAGTATAAAAACCAAGAATACAGATGTGGAGGGGGGGAAAAAAGAGAAACCAACGGGAATGGTCTCCGCAAAATTTTCCTGGAAATTCCTAAATATACGTGTTATTACTCACTTTACTTTAATATTTTGGGATTTGTACTAAGGCTGTGAACACCATGAGTTTTCGGATTTTTATTTTCAGATGATATTTATTTTGTGTTTTAATTTCACATGAACATGTTCCACTTTGTAATGTGAAGAAAATGAGCATGCCTTTTAGACGCCTTCTTTTATTACCGATTGAAATCGCAGTTTGACACAGAATTATAAGTATTGTAGTGGCAAAATATTGACAGAGCTATAAGTATTGTAGTGTCAAAGTATTGACAGAGCTATTAGTATTGTAGTGACAAAGTATTGACAGAACTATAATTATTGTAGTGACATTGTATTGACACAAACCAAATTTTATTTATATAAGTCGCTGCGTTTGTCAGTCATCGCTTTTAGATGTATACGAATATCCAGACCAACAGATGGCAAAAAATCGCAGGGCAATTTTGTAGCAAATTTTATTTATTTAATACTTTCGATTGAATAATACATTTCTGGAAATACAGGCAAAATGCTTTTCTGATAATAATTTTAATTAAAAGTAGATTTTGAGAAATGTAGACTATACCATTTTACTTACACAGTAACTTCTGAAGATAACCAATTCAATTTTCAGAATTCTCCGATTAATTTCGACGAACTTTCATCTCCTCGAATGTCACTTCATCTATTAGAACATATAGACAAGACATATTTTTTACGCAGAAATATTCACTTTGATGTCGGAATCCGATTTAAGGCAGAAATAAAAGTTCTCGATGAAAAAGAGAAAGCTCGCATCATTAATTATGTAATATTCAATAATCTTCGAAAAATGACATTAGGAGGGATACTTACATCACAAGAGAGATTTAGGGAGAAATAAAATAAATTTCGCTGAATTAGAGACAAAGTTCAGAGCATTAATTGTTACAATTATCAAATTTTAAAAAAAAGACAAAAATTGAAATCGAAATTGAGAAGAAAATTTTTCTCATGAACAAATTTTAATTTTATTAAAAAACACATTTAAAGAAATTCGAAATTCAAACGAAACTATTTTTCTTATTCAATTCTGAAGCCAACAATTAATTTTTCAATTAATGTCGGAAAACTCTTGTTGCCACAACATGTACTTCATCCATCAGAACAAACTAAAAGAATATCACACAGGACATAATCTACTTTGATGTCAATATCAGATTAGAGAGAAATACAAATTTTCTGCATAACAGAGAAAGCTCAGAGTATTAATTGTACAATTATCAAATAATACATTTACAGAAATTGAGAGGAAAATTTTTCGCATATACAAATTTTAATAAACTATACATTTAAAAAAATTGAAATTCAGACGAAACCAGTTTCTTTATTCAGTTCTGAAGCCAACAATTAATTTTTCAGAGATCTTTCAATTAACGTCAGCAAACTCTCGTTGCCACGAACATGAACTTCATCTATCAGAACAAGAGAAAAGAACTCCACACAGGACATAATCCACTTTGATGTCAGTATCAGGTAAAAGAGAGGAATACAAATTCTCCGTATAAGCTAGCAGCATTAATAGGGTGGAGCGAAAAAAATCAACTTTTGATTTTTATTTTGTAATAGCGGGGAAAAGTTGCCTTTTGGTGTATATAAAATAAATTATAAATATGAAAAGTATTGGAGTAGGTCTTTAGGAGCCGCAAGGACGTTAAGTTTCATAAAATTGAAATTTTTGCTACATTTTAAAATTTTTTTTTTACGAAATAATCAACTTTTGATTTTTAATTTGTAATAGTGCGGAAAAATTGCCTTTTCGTATAGATAAGATAAATAAAAATTATAAAAAAATATTAGAGTATATCTTGAGATGCCACAAGGACGATAAAGTTTCATAAAAACACACTTTTTGCAACTTTTAAGGATTTTTGCGTGCCTCGATTGTGAAATAAAAAGCTTTAATTAGGCATTGCCATATGAATAAAAGCATAAAAACAGTTTTATTATTGCACTGGCAGGGCACTGAGTCGTCGCTGGAGCGGCTGCTATTCAGGCAGGGCGGAGATTTGTTTGCATCTGATGACAAGGATAGAGCTGGTTCAGCTTTACCGAGTTCAGTTGAGTTGGCATCGGCCTACCGTCTATTGAATTACTGATTAACGTAACTGATTTGTTTGTTTGTGCTTGTGTCCTTTGCTGTGAGTAAAAATGGCTCAGTCAAAATCAGTGAAGACAAGACAAATATCGGAGTGTTCTGCTTTTGGGAAATTTAGTGATTTGCTTGAAGGTGAACACACTACTGACGAATCTATTATGAAGCGCTACTGTTATATTAGACATAAACTTAAAATTGCTTCAGAAAAGGATCCTCCTGTAAATGAAATAAGTGACTAGTTCCCATAATAGAACAAATATGGTCAAGAGCTTCTATTTCCGTTGCTTCTAGCAAAAGAATTTCACAAATGACAAAAGCTTATCATGCTAAATACAAGAATTTATTAAATTCCTGTATTTATATATGTATTCGATTCTAAATTATGATTCCTGTATTTAAATAAATATTCAGATGTTTAATTTCAACCTCACAGAATTTAGAGAAGAAGTTAGACGTTTATTTGATATTGCTGACTTGTATTAAAAATAAAAAAAGGTGCCAGTTTTGGAATAAAAGGTTCTAAACAATCAATGCTCCAACAGGAAAATGGTTATAGGTAATTTTGATATTGCTACCTCAAGCCCTTTGAGGAAGAAAGAGGCAAGAAAGAACAAAGAACTACAGAGAATAATTAAGTTTAATAAAGAACGTGCAAAAAATACTAGTGCATCAGAAATGATTACTGGCGACAATGACGATGCTGAAAAACAACAGTGTTCTTTACAAAAAATGGCAAGCCAACCAGATCCATCAAATAAACAAGAAGCGAGAAAACTTCCAAGTGTCAGTGCAGTTTAATATTAAGTTAAAACTTTATACAGAAGGCATCTGAAGCTGAACCAAATAGTATAGGGGACTCGGTTATCGACTTTCCTTGGCTTCCTTGTCACATGCAAGCAGTGGAAAGAACTGTGAGAAATGTCTATGGTTCAATCGCATGAGAAGAATACTTAAGAGCAAAAATTGACTCACGTGTGAATTTTCCAAATTTAATTTAAAAAACCTGTTTAATGTGGCAATGAGGTAGAAATAAATATTTTGCAGCTGTAACAATTGTAATCATTAAGGATACAGAAGTGAGAAATGCAAAATTGGACATAAAAATAATTTTTTATTATTATACCTTGTAATTAATAATTTTTTCTGATTATAATGCTTAGATATATATTTAAAATCCTCTTTTATAGCATTATATGAACGAAAAAAATCATAAAAATATTTTATCAAAGTTTATAATTTTTCAATTTTTTTTAAAACAAATTTTGAGCTTCTTTTGGTACCTCGAAATATTGTTGTATTGCAACCAGAATTTTTAAAAATTCTTTTTGAAACTAAAAGCTAATATTTTACCACTATTTCCAAACTAAAATCTTAGAAAGATTTTGAAAGCACCCTTTTTAAAAAATTTCTTTTCAATGTTTTTTTACAAACTACAAACTCTTTGCGCCACCTCAAGATAATGTAATACTGCAACCAAATTTTAAAATATTGTTTTTGAACCTTAAAGGTAACTTTTCCGCACTATTCCCAAACTAAAATCTAAAAAAATAAATAAATTTTAAAACCATTTTCGTTCCACCTTATTGTACAATTATCAAATAATACATCTCCAGAAATTTACACTAAAATCTTTCGCATATACAAATTTAGACTAAAATTTTTAGCATGTACAAATTTTAATTTTATTATAGAACACACTTTAAGAAATTTGAAATTCAGACGAATCCATTCTGAAGCCAACAATTAATTTTCCCCAGGTCCTTCAATTAATTTCGGCGAACTCTCGTTGCCACGAACCTGTACCTCATCCATCAGAACAACAGAAAGAACATCACACAGGACATAATCCACTTTGATGTCAATATCAGATTAAAGAGAGAAATACAAATTCTCCGTATAAGAGAGAAAGCTGGCAGCATTAATTATACAATATTCATTAATCTTTGGAAAACAACTCACAAGACATCCAAAAAGGGAGCGGCGGTACAAGAAAAAAAAATCGCTTAATCTCTGCCCCCATCAGGAAAGTTGCCGAAACCTAGGATTAATTTATATTTGTTGGACTTTGGAGGAAAACTTAATTATGGTTCGATGACTAAATGACTGGGAGGGGAAGTTTTCTGTATCAACGTGTCAATTAACGTGTTTTTATTATTTTTTTAAAGCCACCGCGTTCAAAGACTTGCGCAATTTTGAACGATCTTCCATTCTGGAGCATGATTTGCCATTTTTAAAAGTATCACCGTTTTGCTATGATTTGTTTAATGATGAAGCACGAAATCATGATTGCTGCAGAAATGTTAAAAGTGCAAAGGGAATGTGCTATAATCAAGATAATTATGATGAAAAAAATAATTGTTCCAGTGAGGAAGTGGTAAAAAAATATAATGATAAAGAACCTGGCGTTAATTCTATTTCTTATTAGTTCGGAAGATTTTGAAATGTGTGCTATTCTCCTGATAAATATTGTCACGATAAATGTTCATTAATCAAGTTTGCTTTTTTGAATTAGTGAATTTACCTGGAGATATACATTTTTTTTTCAGATATGTTGAAACTGCAATTTTGATGGAGAATAAATTAAAAATGTAATTTAGTTTATTTTCCGATTTTTTTGCTATAAAACACACACACATTTTCGGCATTTTTATTTTATATGCAATATTTAATTAGCAGTTTTGGCGTAATCTTTACCGGAACTCACAATGTATAAAAAGAATAAATCCAACAAATTAAACAAATCTCTATTTTTTTTAAAAAATTATTATAAAGCATAGAAAAATTCTTGTTATTTGTATTTCAATTATCAGAATAACTACGGGAGAAAAGGTAAGAAATCTCCAAACAAAATTTTCTCGAATTAAAATCAGTAGAACAAGAAAGAAAAAAAAAGAGAAAAAAAAAAGATTGACTTGACTGATATTTTCAAATAGTAATTTTAAATACAATATTTAAAATATAAATAGTATTATTCTTCTGAATATTAAATTAATATATTAAAAGCATCATTAATTAATCATAAGCTAATTTGATTTTCTTAGATAAAAAGGTCAATTATTGAATTATCTAGATCAGACCTGGATCCAATTAATTACTATAACTGGAATTCTATTGCAGTTTTTAATCTATACTTATAATAAAGCTCAATGTGTGTGTGTGTGTGTGTGTGTGTGTGTGTGTGTGTGTGTGTTGGCGCTCTACAGACCAGACCATTCAACCTACAGCTACCAAATTTGGCACGTGTATACCTTGGAGGCCGGGAATGTGCATCTGGGGGTTATTTTTTCGAATTTTTAACTAGAATTTTATTTATTTAAAAATTAAGTGAAATTTTGACGTGTTTCTGCTATAACTGCCGAAAATATTACCGCACAAAAAAGATTTTTACATGAAGTTAAAGATCAAAAATTTATCTTTTAAATGATACTACTGCTTTAATCTTAAAATTAAATTTCTATTTTTAATGAATTTTTAAATAAATATTTTAACTATGTTTTTCAATAATTTTTTTCGTCAAAAATAAAAATGAGGATTAAGCACGTTTCGCATTCCTGAGAAAAAAATAGCTTTCTTCAAAGTGTTGCCATCACATTGATTAAAGCTCTAACTGAAAATAAATTAAATCTTTTTGGAAATGAAATCTGCAAAAATATAATTTTTGGCACGCGTTTGTAGGAAATCAAACAAATATGAAATATTATTTTTTCTGAAAAATAAATTCAAGAAAAATTATTTTATGATCTTTTACACTCTCTATACAGGGTGTTTATTCAGTCCCGGATCCATTTTGATATTTAATGACTCATAAAATAATGAAGATGTAAACAAACTTATGGCATTTATTGATGGAATAACTCATATATTTTCCTTTTCAGGTTTGAATATCTTTACTTTTGTAAATATCGTCTGCGCGTGTTTTTAATTTCAGATAATTTCATTTTCCTGTCTAAATATCTGTACTTTTCTAAATATCGTCTGCTTATTAATTGCATTTTTCTCTCTTTTGTTTTTGGCAACTATTGAAATGTTATGTTTACTTTGGATGTGTTTGTTCTATGTAGTACTTTTGTATGTGATGTTTTATTCGAGCGGATATTAAGGAGAATGCATACACCACAAGAGAAAGCACAGATTTTATGGTGGTCATAGAGTAAATTTCCAATTAACTAAATCACTGACTTTTAAGAGTTAATTTCCAATCACTTAAACTGACTGATTTATGAAAATTTGAATATCACTATTCAATAAAAAAAGGATAATTTTAGATTTTCCAACGATCACTTCAAAGAAAATACGCCAATCAGCGCGCAGGTTTCTCAAGATTAATTGGCCTAAGATTATGAAAATGGTGAGTTTTTCTAAATTTTTAACATTTAAAACTTCATAAATGTCTTAGTTGATCGTGGAAAATAGAAACATTCATTCATTTATTTAAAATTTGGTGTGTCCAGAATATTTATCAGAATATGATACCTTACTGCATTAAATTTAGACTTCATAACTTTTGAAATATATTTATAGGCAGGAACAAAATATTATTATTGATTTCATTTCAATCCTTTTGAAAGCAAAACTAAAAACTGAATTTTATACTGAATCTCAAAAATTTTTGTTGAATTATTGTTTGAGATATTACATAAACTATGAAAAATATTTTGTAGTTAACATAAGACTTAAATACCGAGCAATTCTGTTTGCAATACTCATATTCAATAATAATAATAATTAATAAATAACAATAAAGATGATAAATAAAATAAAGCGCTTGGTTTTATTAAAAAATATCTTAATATTAATTGCAATTTCGTCATTTACATTTTTAATTAAAGTTGAAGTTTTACCGGAAATGGCAACAAATTAGTAAAATATATATAGTAAATTGAACGAAAGATCTAAACAATATAAGTTTGGTTTGACTATCAAAATTTGAAGATTAAAAATGTTTTGTTTGAGAATCCTTTAAGAGACCAGTTACTTAAAATATTTAATTGAAAATTGTAGCGAGCGGTAATACTGGCGAACCGGCTGGTCGCCAAAGGCGGCTAGTTCTTCATAAAGATAAAATTCCGGTATCAAACTGTATTTTATCATTTTTAAAAATCTTTCAAAATGAACCAAAAAATTTAATTTTTCATTTCCTTATAAAGTAATGTAGGAAATTTGTTGGATACTTCTTTAATTAAACAAGTATTTTTTATATCATGACATTATTTCTTTATGATGTTTTTTTATGGAAAACTGTAAGATCAGATGAAGATTCTTAAAAAAATACCAAAAAATATTAATAGTCAGAGATCTACCTAAGCAAATGAATAATAATAATAAAAAATAATAACGAAAAAGAAGTTGACAGAATAGTTAAATTATTTACTCAATCTGTATAGCAATTCTCACTTATAACGTATTTTTAACATTATTGGTTTGCTTATGGTCAATTAATTTTAATGATTTCCTATTTTAAATTACACTGAAACAAAGAAAAATAATCCTCCAAAGTTCTAATAAATTTCTGAAATAGAAAATAAACAAATATTCAAAAATATTTTTGATCAAATCGCTTCGCGTTTCCGTAATAGAAATAATTATAAAACGTTATGAGGATTATTTTCATTTATCTTGATAATGTTATTTTCCTCTCCTCATTTTGATGAGTTCATTTATTTTTAAGAAGCCTGCTTTCAAAATAAACAAGAAAACTGAAAAGATGCCTATTTTTATTCATATTAAAATCTAATTTTCATCCAAAAGTGGGTATTTCGAAGTTTTCGTAATGATCATTTGAATTTGAAAAATTCATAATCATTAAAATGGTGTGTTACCTATGTACACATCAAATTCTTTACAGACTGGTAGTTTATTACGAAGAAATGATCAAATTATCATGCACGGTAAATGACTAAAAAATAAATTTTAAATCTTAAAACAAAATTGGCAGTCAGTTTCCCGAAATTCTTGCATTGACCACGAGATGATGAAGTTCATTAACTTATAAAAATGTATTTGTCAGAAGCTATTTCAAGTATTTCGTGTACCTCGTTTTATTCAAAATCCAAAGAGATATCCTATTTTTATTTTATAGTCAAACGTATTAAATGATAATAACATTTGAAATTTTTACATAAAATTAAAAAATTTTCAAGAATGTATATACGAAATAAAGAAGAAATTCTTTAGTTTATAAAAGCTATTTGTTAAAAGCCGTTTCAAGTATTTTTCGCATCTTATTTTTTTGTCAAAGGACAGTCTTAAATAAAAGATTTTTCTCTATTTTACATTCGGACGCATATAATGGAAATAATTTTTATAATTTTCACATAAATTGTAAGATTTTTCATTAGTATCTATAAGAAATAAAACAATCCATGCAGCAACTTAAAAGGAAAAAATAAAATTATTTATTTAAGAATTTTAAGAGCATTTTATTAAGAGTCTTGGAGAGATTTATAAACAGAAAAATCGTGCCGTCATGGAAAATACTCTAATTGGCAAAATGTATTTTATGGTTAATTTCTTAAAAATGTTTCTAAGCATGATGATACATTTAAATATTTTAAATTATCTGCCTTTTGCAAAAGATTCATCTTCTTAAATTTTTTTTATCGTATTCTTTAAAAAATGCAATAGATAGATTAGGATTTCTCTCACAAATTTTTTCATGTTATGTTGGTGAATTCAAAGAATGTAATTTTTTTTTCATTTATAGAATTCTCAAGAAAGTCGAGACCCAAAAGCATTTTCAATCTTTCTATCTTGTTGACAGCTTTACATTACTTTTTTTCGTTCAAAAATTTAATCTATCTTTCTATCTCATCACTTCCTGATATGTAATAGATGAATTAAAATAACATTACCAGATGAATATAGAAGGGTATATAAAGGATGTTCCAAAATAAACGCAAGATTTGAATTTGGCACCATTTATTCAGTAAAGAGTTGACAATCCTATTAAAAAAAACCATTTGACAGCTGATAGTTCAGGGTTAGTAAAAATGGAGCATTACACGATAGAGCAAAGTGTTAACACAAGATTTGAATTAAATAAAAAACACAGTTTTTTTCTTTAAATTGATAAATTTTTATTGAATCCTAAAGTACACAGGATAGGGTTATGTAATGGAATAACTCATAGAGCAAATGACCTCCACCGCTTTGCTGACACATACGCACGCTTTTGTCGAAATTTTCCATGACCATTTTACAAAAATGTTGCTGAATTTCTTTGACGCAACGTTGAATTTCCTCCTTCAATGCACACATGCTTGTGGACTTGTTGGCATAGACCTTTAAATAACCCCAAAAAAAGAAATCCAATGGTGTTAAATCACACGATCTAGGAGGTCATTTTTCAAATTTTATAACTATGGCTTCTAGACTATAATTATTTTTGAAATAACACAAATGAAATAATGGAAACTCTTTATCCTATGAGGTAACGCTCCATTTTTACTAACCCTAAACTCTGAGCTGTTAAATGGTATTTTTAATAAGGCTACCGACACTTATTAAATAATATATCGATTAACTTAACGAATGGTGGCAAATTCCAATCTTGCGTTAATTTTGGAACACCCTTTATATACTATAGTATTATATAGCAGGGCAGTGCCTAGGATGACAATAAGGCAGATGTGAATTGGAAGAATCAATTTAATTGCATTTAAAAGATACTTACAGCTTTTTTTAAACTAGTATTCCTCTCAGTCTTAAAAATTAAAATAATCCCATTCTAGTGCGGGAAAAATATTGAAAAAAGTTTTTTTTATTATTTTTTGGGAGCTAATTCAAGCTAGTTTCCTCAAAATAAATTACATATAGCTTCATATTACAGAGTCCTGTTTACTAAAAGCCCCGTCTGTGACTGCGAAAGATCATTAAGGTTGTTTCAAATAGGGGTATATATGTTTCATGAGCGATGATGAGTATACTTGGTTATTTTTGGAATCTCTTAGAACATGGAAAATAATATATCGATTAACTCTGTTAGGTGTCTCAGATTTCTTATTTTAGACAAGGAAACAAAAATCTGCAGTCGTTGTATTTTTACCGACTGGATATCGATCTTTTTTGAAGTTAGTGAAAGTGCAATTCCTATTTTCAATGAAATTCTTTTGTTCACTTGAAGAAGTGTAAGAAGAATAAATTTCAAGCCATCAATATTTATGAATAAAATAGTGATTGGTATAATTTTCTCATTATTATTCTTATTTGTGTTTTCAATACATGGATAGTATACAATTTATTTTAATTTTTTAAGTACAACACCAATAAAATGAATATTTATGTATATATTTTCAATACATCAAAATTTTCACACACACACAAAAAAAACACTCTTCGAATTTCTTGTTTCTATGTAGACCTGCCTCTGAAACTTACAAGAATAAATTGAGCAAAGTAAATTTCAAAAGAATAATTTCTGTCATTTTCATTATTGTAATAAAATTCAAAAGTCATCTAAATAAAAGCTATTCATATCTTTTGAGGAGATTATTGCCATTTTATTATTGTGTGTATCGAGGGTTAAATGTACTGTTTTTCCCAACTATCAAATTTATCTTAATGTAGAAAATGATAATTTCGTATAAGAGATATTTTTCGATTATATAGGAATTTCAACCTTAATTCTTCATTCAGTGCATATCATATGTCATGTTATTTAACACTTTCTCAACATTAGTTTGAACATATTTATTCCACTACGGTGATTAGATTTTTCAAAATTCTTTCTCTAAAGATTCAAAAGCTAACGTTTAGAAAAATTCAATTTTGTTCTTTTTTTCATTATTAATTATGCATTGATGTATTAGAATGTGTGATAATCCGAGATATTTATTTCAAATTTGGAAATTTTTTTCGACATGGAACAACGTTTCAGGACGGTTAATCATTTTATACGTATTGCAGAAGTGAACATTTTTTCCCCACTTTTAACATCTTAAAATTTTCATTTACCTAATGCTTTTTGAAATAAAAAAAATGCAATTAACTAATTCTCAAATATGGCCTTGGTGGACTATCCATTAAAAAAATAAAAGAGAGAGAAGTATACTAGATGAGAATATATTATTAAAATTTGAAATTAATTGCATTATTTGGTTATGACATAAATAAAAAACATTCAATCGTCATTAAAATACATAGTAATTAAGATTTATTCTTTATTGAAAAAAATATAATGTCTTATTAAAATTTTGTATGTTTTGAAATCTATAAAAAACCAGCAAAATTTTTTCATTAAATTCTTTTCCCATATTGATACAATTAGAATTATTAAACAAATCATTGCTACATTAGTCTGTAAATGGTTTAAAGAAATAAAAACAAAAAAATCATTTTTCTTCCTTATATGAAGCATAGTTTCTTTTTAAGTACATAATTTGAAATAAAAAAATATTTTATTCGATTCCATAAAGAAAACAAATCAACTTATTTGTATTTAAATCCCAACTTCCGAAAATGATATATTGTTTTTCATGTATACTTTTAAATGTTTAAATATATGGCATATCATTAAAGCTTAAGTTCGAGCTGTCTAAAGGTTAAATGTTTCAAATAAGTCAAAGGTTAAAATAATGTAAAATTAGCATGTATCAAACATGATTAATATAGAAAGCGGATTAATTTAGGGGATATGATTGTCAGCTAAACTAAATGGATGAACATGGAACAATGAATTTAGGTTACAGTCAAACCTAGAAATTTAATTTTACATCGTGTTAAGAAGCAAATATCTACTAGAAATGGTGTCTACTTTAAAAGAAATTCAAAAACACAATGCAAAATAAATCTTCTTGGTTCTTTAGTTTGAACACGTCTCCTTTTTGCCGTGCGCTGATTAAGTCACTTTGCTGGGAGGTTATCGTAAGTTGCATCAAGAAGCGATCTTCCCTAATGCAAAATTTGCCAGATTGCACTGGGTGTGTCAGCCAGGTAGTATCGAGCGAGGAACTTCATCAAGGTGGATGAGTTTTGTAAGAAGTCAAAGGCTTCTTACTTGAATGAGATTCATTGCATACGGAAGTGCTCTTTACTTTGTGGGACATTGCTGTTTGTTCTACCCGATTGAAATGCTAATATTTTAAATTGTCCTCTAGTTAGCTTAATGAGTGCAGTTGTGGCGAATTGAGCATTGAACAAAATGTCCTTATATGACTACGTTCGGGATGAATTTTTTGAAAGAAGTTCGAAAATCGTTATATTTTTGAATATTTGGATAAAAAAAGGTTGGAAAACCATCTATGAAACCAGAATATATCAATTAAGTGCCAAAAATGTTTTAAAAATTGGACAAAAAGGATTTTTGGCTAAAAAGAGGTATAAAGCAAAAATCTTCTGGTTTAGAGGTTTATAAAATAATTTGCGTAACATTTTGCAGATAGCATAAGCAATATATTATCTAGTTCCTTATTTAAAAAATAAGCTGTATTTCTATCTATTCTTTAATTATTAGTGTCGGACTGATAACTAACACAAAAATTTCAATTTTTTTCACATAATGGGGAACACTAAAAAAACTATAAAATATTTCTAAATGAATAGATTATTTAGTCTCTAGTTTAGAAACTGCAAAACTTACTGATAAATTATCATGCCAAATTTGAAAAAAAATATGCATTAGATTCTAATTTATGAATTTTTTCGTACACAAATTCTATAATATTCCATATTTGAGAAAATAGCATCCAAGGATGTAAAATGACATTAAAAAGTATGTAAATGCAAATTCAAAAATCAGTGAAATCTCAAAAGGTAGACTTAGAAACAAAATTGAACCTGTTTAAACAGTAAGAATATTAAATAAAAATATCGTTGTTTTGCAAAAATCGACTATTCACCGTAATAACTATTAATCGTTAATTGACTTAAACAGCGAGTTAAAATAAAATAGTCTACGTTGTCATAGGTAACAATGTTGTGTGGTAAAATAAATATCAATCTTGCCATTTTTTTTGTTTTTTTTCGCATTATAAATTAAATTAATGTTTTATATTTAATTATTATCCATAAACCGAATTACGTTTATAAAACAAAATATCCAAAACAGACTGGTTTTTTTTGGTAAAATCGTATTTTTTGGCGAAAATATTTAGATAAGAATAAAATACTGATAACATATGAATATTTATCAGTCTTATCTACATATGAACTGGTCATATAAATAAAAAAAATCATGAATTCACTTAATTTAACATGTTATTCGAAATAATCTGCCATATTACAGCATTCATTATTTTGGTGCAAAACCACGTTTTTTCGGGAAAGACACCTACATAGATAAATTTAAAAAGTAAAAATAATAAATATAAATACATAAGTAAAAAAATAATGAAACAAAAAACTCATCTCGAACTAAGAACTCGCAACACACGTGTCATTCAAGCTATTCTGACGTCTATACTGCACTGCCAACACTCCGAAGTGGAAGTTGAATATATTTATTCTAATAGTTAGCTATTAAAAAAAATTTTCTATGTAAAACCATGCTTCTTCAGGAAAGACACCTATACAGACAAACCTAAAAAGCAAAACTAATCTAAATAGAAGATTTAATCCAAATGGTTACAGCCGTTTCCGAGATACATGAAATAAATAATAATTATATAGATGCAAGAATTGCTCCTTAAAGATATAAGTTAACTCTTTAAACAAGTTTAAAATAATTTGTTTCAACATAATTGAAATTGCATGCAATTTCAATCTTTTAACTATTTATATATTCTTTAGAGTTATTTACACCATTTAGTGCAAGCTTATTTGCAATGAGGGAATACAGAAACTACTATTAAGAAAAAAATACAAATTGTATACCAAAGCACAAAATTAAATATGATATTTCGAAATATGATGCCTCTAAAAGTAATTACATAGTTGATAAATATTTTAAACATTGTCAATCGAAATTATATTCGGTTTTCTGATTGATTCTGTGCATCATTTGATAATAAAATAATTTAATTTAATGAAGATCTTTATAGCCGTTACACTTAATACATATGACGTTAAATACATATGATATATACATAAATACATACGACGTTATTCACTAGTGATGCAGCTTTTCTTAATCTTAGTCTATCCTACGGCGGCTCAAAAGGGGTAAATACTTGTAGGTTGGTGGAAAGAGATTGTAAACTTTGTTTTTCCACAAAAAAAATTTACAATCATCGTCAGAAGACGGTTGGTAATTAAAAACATACTTATAATTTGTTTAGTAAAAATTAAAACATTCAATTAATTACGTCAATTAAGTTTCTAAGTCGAGAGATATAAATTAAAATTTATATATAAAAAAAGAAGGAAGTTCGATGAACATAGGAATAGAATCATAACGCTATACGTGCGTAATGTATAGTACATTGTATAGAAACATCCATACAAATATAATAACTAAATATACAATAATGTACAATAATTTAATAATTAAATATATAAATATACTAAATATACAATAATGTACAATAATTTAATAATTAAATATATAAATATGCTAAATATACAATAATGTACAATAATTTAATAAATAAATATATAAATATACTAAATATACAATAATCTAATAATTAAAAATACTAAATATAAAATACAGTCTAATAACTAACATTTAAAAATAGGCAAAATACAGAAGGGCAACAAGAATATTAAAACAAACTGCCACCATCAATCGAAGGATAAAATCCCAATATATAAATATTCAAACAAAGAAAAAATATGCGGTTGCTTATAGCTCAATAGTAAGCGAAAAATCAACAGAAGTGACTATAGCAGTAAACAGGTTTATTTTTTTAATTTGAATAACTATCTTTGAGATTATATACCTCAAGTAAACAAGTTTTTAAATGTGAAACTATGGTTAAGATTCCTACGAAATTCAACGCGACACTATTTCTTCTTAAACTGTTGGTCAGTGAATGACAAAGATTAAAATTTCTTAATTTGATGTGATCCAACTACAATTGTAAAGGCGCGTGTGCGTGTGTGAGAGAGAGAGAAAGAGTTTGAGGAGAGCACCTAGAGACAGACTCATTCTATATTTAGGTCTTCGTTTCTAGCAGACGGATCGATCCAGAGTTCCACTGAAGAGAAAGATCATTCTTAACTCAAAGTTCGATGGTAAATATATTTAATTTATTTGACAACTTAGAATTCTATTACTATAATTGATTTGAAATTCTGCCATAGTCTTTTTTAACTATCAATAACAATTAAAGTTTGAAAATTATTTTAGAAAGTTTTAAAGTTTTGAAAAGTTTTTAAGTCTAAAAGTAAAGTTTTGTTTAGTTTCAAATGATTATGATATTCATGATTCTTTTTGTGAATGTAAACATTAAATTTGTTTTCAAGAAAATAAATTACATGCATTTTTTCCATGAAAGATATATATTAAAATTTTCCATGAGTAATTCATATATAATTAATTAATTTAGTTCATTGGTATTTTTAAATTAATTATATCTTCTTGTTTCTAGAAATATAATTCTGTTATCATAAACATTTTCAATACGTGTATGTATACATGTTTCAATGCGTAAACGTATTCAATACGTAATATATGCGTAAAGAAATATTTAATACACAGCATCAATTTTCCATATTTTTTAAAAATCTTTTTCTGTTATTGGTTAAATAACGAAAAAAATATTTCAAAGTTATTGGGATTTAGGAATTATTGTAATTAATTATGATATTATTTGTTTTTTAGTATTTTAAAGGTTGAATATAAAAACCTTAGAATAATATTATTTGATAAGCGATATCCGGATACTTTCGGATTTGTAATTTTTTTTTTCTTCAGAAAAATCGAATGACTCTGTTGCTAAGGCCTTTAGGAGATAGGCTAAAAGATTTATGAAGATGAAATTGATTAGAGCTCATTCCGATTCACAAAAAAAGAAAATATTCACTTGCAACCCTTATCAATGGCTTTATTTGTTATAAGCTATATACACCGAATAGCCAAATTATTGTGATCACCTCTTCAATATAATGTTGGATCCCCTTTTTGCCTTTCATCTTGACATGGATTCTATTCTTCTTCTAGACATTGATTCTATGAGATGTTGGTAGACGGTATGAGGACTTAAGACCATATCTTTTGAACATTTTCTAATTCCTTAAGAAGCGATGGTGCTAGATCGAGCCGCCTGATGTCTCAATTGATCTCATCCCACATATCTTAAATGGGATTAAGATCTGGTGATCGTGCAGGTCAGCTAAGACACGCAAAGTCTTTGTCATGTATTCGAACCATTTATGGAAAATTTATGACAGGGAACATTCTCCTTCTGAAGTATCCATCCCTGTACTTGATTTGCTCTAAAACTTATATGCCCTTGGGCATTCAGACATTGTTCCACAATAATCATATGTCAAGAAAACATTTCCAAAACCATAATATTTTTTCCACCAGCTTAAAATATTGTGTCAATGCAATTGGAGCCATGCTTTTGTGCTCCATATTCACACACTGCCATCTCTACAGTGTAGTTGAAAACACGATTCACTGGATTATATGACCTTTTCCCAGTCATCCACTTTTTCCAGTCCAATTTTTGTGCTCCGTTGCGATCTGGAGACATCTGTTCTTATTCAAAGGAATTAGTAGGGGTTCCATCGCAGGTATAATGTAACATAGAGTGAACAATTAATTCAGAGATATTTGCAGTTGCTCCTTGATTAAGATTCTACGCAATTTGTCGTACTGTAGTTCTTATATTGGATTGGTCAATTTTGATAATTATCCTTTCCGATCGAAGATTCAGTAGCTTGTGAAGACAACAAGCCTGACTTGAAGACCGGGATTTATGCTTAATAGTCGACTCTCAGTAAATACTAACTACTGCAGCCGTTTCAAAGATACTAGTTCCGGCGTTTCGAGCGTCTGCAAGTATCCCGCGTTCAAACTCAGTTAAATGACATTTTTTAACCATTTCTTCGCAATGAACGCAATGCAACTGATGCTTCAGTTGTCACGTCCCTTTTTATAACTATCCATCCGTCTAACGGCAACAATTATGGCCGATCTGCGTATGTGTTCATAATAATTTGGCCAGTTAGTGTATAAACGCATTTTCATAAAAAACTGAGGGAATGCTGTCTCGAAACGTTCTTGAATACTCACAAAGAAAGGAGTTACCACCTCCACCTCTTTTTCCACATAAAATTGTTGATATTCGATAAGGCCGCTATACTTTGCATAACATTGATGAACGATCATTAAGAAAATAGATCTTTGGTGTAAATTTAGTATATTTATTGAATCCACCAAGAAAATATGTATTTTGAACACTTTTTTCCGACCAATTGAAATCAAAATTTCATACGGAGCTACGACTATAGTAACAAGATCATATAACGTATTTCATATGTTTAAATAATTGCGTTTAAAAAGTATAGACCGATAGACGGGCGATTGCTTGAGAGAGCTAGTTCAAAATTTTCTAAATATCTATATTTTAAATGCTAAATCTGTGTAGCAAATTTTATTTATCTAGCACTTTGAAATCTGTAGTTATCAATTTCACTTTCATTTGAACAGACAGATTTCCTGAGAATGGTTTTCGTTCAAAAATTGATAAATCTACAAATTGGGACGTGAAATCTTGTACCAAATATCATTCGTCTTGTTCAAAGCATTTTTGAGTTATCGTGTTCCAAAATAGACTGACACATGGACAGACTTAATGCAAAAATGTGTTTTTCTGATTCAAAGAGGTTTAGAACATGGGGATTCGTCAAAATCTTGAGTTCGAATTTTTTGACGATTATATTTCCTCTTTTATTCGTATACGAGAAAGTAAAAAGTAAAAGTACGTGTATCCGGTAAGTTATAAAAGTTTTTATTTTAATGCCAACATTTTCCACGTTTTTTTGTTTGCAGCATCCAGAATTTTCAACAAAATTATATAAATTTTATAGTATATATGACAATATGGCCACATAACATGCTTTAAAATTTTAAATACTCGCATTTAATAGTCGTGAAAATATGAGTATTTGCAGTAAATGATTTTTAACTGAGCATGTGCGAAGCATAACACATTCCTTTATTAATAATTTTACCAACTATACATGATGAATTTTATGAAAATTCCAGTTAATTCTATTATGATTCAGAAAAATATCAGCACTGTGATGACTAATTTTGAATTACTTTCTAAGAGAAGCTAAATGGAGAACGAATTACCATAAAATATTTTTTTAACTTGAATCGCCATACATTTATTTCGAAATATATAAAAGTTCAAAATACGCTTAACATCCTTCTATACTTATAAATCAAATACAGAAAAAATTGCACTAAATTAGGCATTTTTACATTATTTTTATAGCGTTAGGCTTGTAATATTATATAATTTAATATACACTTCATAATTAAAAGCATTCGCATGATTTGTGCTTTGGTTATACTGCAGAAACTCTATTATTATTATTAGAGAAGATTATTATTAAATTATAATTAAATTCTATTATTATTAAAAGATGGATGTCCATGCAACTGGACCCATTCAAATTTTAAATAACTCTTCAACGAGTGAAGCCTGAACTTACAGATGATATGACCCATCTTTGCTGGCCTCTACTTTCTGGGGAAGGTTATTTATTTGAATTTGGAATGCATTTGCAGGAATTTTATGCCATTCTTACAAAAACAAACAAACTAATAAGCCCTATTATTGAAGTGAGGCAATTCAGGCTAAGTCGTCCGATGTTCCAATTCATAAAGAATCGGGTTGGCGTGCTCTGAGTCAGGATATCCATCCCATAGAGTTCAATGTTTAAACAAATAAGTTGATTAATGTCCTAAAATTAAATTAAATTAAATTTGCCTATTTTTCTGCTATTTATATTATGTTAAATAGCAACAAATAGAAATATACTATGTTAAATAGCACTAAATAATAATAGTAATGTGCTAAATATCCCTGCATATTTAATAACGCAGGGATATTTAGCATATTTTAATATTAAATACAGTTCACTATAAGTATTTGGAGATTAAAGTTTAAATAATAGCTGGGGAAATTCCACTTCATTCATGTTCACCTAAAAAGTGAATCAAAATCAATTCTCCGCAATGCCTAGTAATGCGATAGTTTCCCATTCGTTTAATAATATTCATTACTGTATGCCAAACCAATGACTGATGTTTTGAAAGAATTTACTATAAGATCTGCATATACCTTACTTTTCAAGAATTATTATTATCTAGCAGCCAATACAGTGCCTGAGTTTGTTCCATTTCTAAGAACAAAGTAGCCAAAACACACATGCTCCTAAGTCGTAAAGTTTTTATATTCAACACATAAAAGGTTTAAACCTCGACCCCCTCATTAATCATTACTCTAAAGGATCCGGATAAAAATATTTTTAGTGCAAATATTTGATGTGTACATGTAAAGATTTGAGTTCTCACTCTAGAATTTTGCTATATATTCTGTGGAAGAAACATGGAGTTTCTATGTTCATAGGTGAGTTTTTAAGAGATTAAATTTTAATTAAAAAGATTTACAATGTCAGGAAATTCAATCTAATATTATTAGTTCTTTTCTTTCATTGCACCTTCTGATTAATATTTCTATTTAGTAGCAAAAATAGGTTATAACCCACTGTTGGCAAGAAATCAAAATTAGTATACGTCAAAAAATTTCAATGGTCAAAGAAAAATTTGCAGATGGCACTTACTAAACATAAATGTTTGGAGAAAAATTTTGAAAGACCATAATGATTGTTGATTCTGATCAAGTTTGAAGTTATGACAAATTGTTCTAGTTCAGTTTCTTTTGTGATATTTCTAGCAATGAATGAAGTTATGGTCAATGTCATTTTTTTTTGTTTAGAGGAGCCAAATTTATTCAGTAGGGCCGGTTTGGTTTGGTTTAGTTATATTAACGTCCCAGTTCAAGCAACACTTGGGCTATTTTGGGACGGACCTCGTAATTTTGAACCGTGGTCAGATAACGAGGACGACACCTGAGCTGGCATCCCCCTCTCCACACCACACCACACCAGCGGGAGGACGTTTGGTCAGGACGGATTTAACGTACAACTGATCCCCTTACACGACGGTTCTTCGGTGGAATCGGGTCTCGAACCTGAAACCCTATGGTTCCGAAGCCGAGACCGTACCACCAGGCCACCGCGGCCCAGTAGGGCCGGAGTATTAACCGTCTGGATAATTAGGTTTTTGTTATTATCTCCCCCCCCCACTCTTTTATTTTTTAGCAAATAAGGAATAAAAAGAAGGAATAGCCCTTCGAGTTTCTTGGTACATACTATTTTAATAATTATGGCACATAATATGAAGCAAGATTTTATAGTAATATGTTATAGTATCTCCAACGGTAATCCACTAAAAAGATGAAATCGATTCTATCATCAATTTTGCGAGAAAATCTATCTTTTCATTTCAAGATATATTTGAATATCCTGAAGTCGAAACTGATACGATCTTTTGGTTTAGTTTTGCTCTAATTAGGATTTTATTGTTTGTTCTACGAATAATTTCCAGTGAAATGAAATATAAGCTTTTCAAGGCTTGAAAGGCAGAGAAATTGCTGTCCAGCTAAATTAATTTTTTTTATGGAATCGGAAATTCTTCAATGATTGGACAGATTGTTAATGCTTCGACCGTAATGATGAAATTAATAAAATGAATTCGATAAGTGAAGGATTATAGCAATAAGACGGTTTAGGATGAATTTAAAACTGAATTCAAGCAACTAACAAATTCACATTCACAACTAAATAATTTTTGCAAAGTAAGGTAAAATGTGGAAGTTGAAAATGCCACTGCCCATTTTGAAAATACTTTTAGTTGTGTTTTTTTAATCATTTATTGTGGATGTTTTGTTTTGTTTTAGGGCAGATTTTATAATCTGAATTTATATTCATTTAGAAATCTAGATATAGACATAATGGAGCAAATTAAAATTTTAAAAGTATTAAGATATTAAAGAAATTATGTCAAACAGTTAAAAAAACTACAATAATTTCAAAAGAAAGCATTTTAAGATGAATTACTGTATACGCATATCAGTAGAAACTGCATAACACATTCAATTAAAAAATTTTTTTTAAAACTAGTGATAGATGTATTTAAACAATAAAATAAATTAAATATTTTTAAAAAGACATTGCTATAAAATGTATTCAAATTAGTTTTATGAAATTGATTAGAATAATAATCGTATAGAAATAAAATTTATGTTACCAAAAAACTAATTTTTTAAAAATATTTTTAAATAATATAGAAATATTTTTTTTAATGATTTTTTTTCCAGTAGTTAAGAAAGAAAAACGTAAAATATTTCCCTCCCCCCTCTTTTACACTTTTTAAAAGATCGTAAAAACATTTTAATAGTACAGAAAATTCATCTAAAGACTAAGGAATATGTATATTAAATTTCATTCTAATCTATTATAGGATATGGAATTGTATAAAGTACAAACATTCAAACAAACAAACCGATTTTCAATTTCATATATATATGGATAAAGATTTGTTGCTGTCTGACGTCAACCATGAAAGACAATAAGAAGACCAAGGCGGAAAAGAGTAATGTTGAGAAATGAATCTGATGATTTTGACTACAGAGGAAGATGATTTGTTGGAAAGGAAGATGATGATTTTATTACACAGGAAGATGATTTGTTGAAAAGGAAGATGATGATTTTGATTACAGAGGAAGATAATTTGTTGAAAAGGAAGATGATGATTTTATTACAGAGGAAGATGATTTGTTGAGAATTGATATGAAGATTTTGACTTTTTTCAATAATAAAAAAAGGAATTTTTGAAGAGGGAGAAGTAATCAGGGATTATCATTGGTAAATGATTTAATAAATATGTATATTTTAATCAATTGTGTTGAAGGCGCTCGTTATTCATATGTCCAAGAGATTGATGGAGTAAATGGTGATCAAATGAATATGGCAAATTTGAAAAGCATCGTCAACTAAATCAAAATTTATTTTGATGGTTTATCATAATTTGTGATTTTCAAGTGTCAGATGAAAGGCATACAACTAGATCCTATCATTAAAACAGATTTTGTCTGGTATCATAAATATCAGAAAAATGAATCGATCTGAGAATTGAATGTTACATTTGAAATGAGAGTTCTCTACTACTAATTGAACAACTAGTACTTGCTCATTTTAACGCAAGTGTTTAAATCTTTTCCGTTTGGTATTTCATAATATTAAAACATTTCTGCTTTTATAAAGGTTGAACTGAAAAAATTAGCGATAGAATAATCATTAAAAAAAATTGAAATCTGCTATCGCAAATTTCATGTTATCATGTGAGGATATATTTTTAAGTCATTGTTTGTCTTAATTAATTTAAATATTTAACCAGTTTGAAACAATCATGTGATTATCAGATTACATATGCTTCGATATTTAGAAAACGGAACCTCAAAATCGTTCGAGCTTCAAACTTTAGTTCGAACTTTATCTCAAGGCCAGAATTCTTTTGTTTTTGAGAAAATCTGGGTTTATATATTATATAATTTTCGATATTTCCCTCGTTATTTCGCGTTCCTTCCCATTTTCTTCTTTATGCTTCTTCGGGCGGCGATAACCTCTTGTGACCCTGCCCTTTATTGCATTTTGTGGCTTCAAAAACCTCAAACCAAAATAACATCTTATTCTTACATGATAATTATTCCAAACTTAAGGTATAAATTGATTATGATTATTTATACGAGATATTCAATTAAATAAAATTTTTATTTTTATTTTAAGTAAGTAAAGTAATTGGGAATGTAATTGCGAAAATAAATTCTGAGAAAATAAACAGTAGTTATCATTCCGAATACACTCTTTGAAATAAGTTCGTTACTGTGATCGGATGCCAAATTATACGTCCCATCTACTCCTTAGGGTCTAGGGTAATTGGGAGCATTCCGGCGTAAATATGAACGTTGCTCTGACTGAGTTAATTACTTAATCTAGAAAGTGAATTATTTAGAGGAACCTCCAGAATTTATTTATGCATTCACATAAATTACCCAACTATTTTAAACTATTATAACCACTTTAAATCGAAGAAAATGATAAAGTCAGGAAAATTCGTTTCCAATTACCTTAACTGACCCTTCTGCTTTTTCATAATTTGGTAACGAGATCGTGTCTTACAATCAAATAAATTTTTATCATGCGTCCATATTTCAAATTCTTACTAAGAAAACCATTTTACAATTATGCAAAAATATTTGAACTAATCCTGAGTAATAAACAATTCAAAATGATTCATTCGTTTTCTGCCTTTGATTTTTTACTGTATTGATAAAAATCAGCGAAGCTTAACTAATATAACAGTAGAAACAGTGTGCTCTTAAAAAAGACCAATTACTCAAAGAACAATTTCTAATAGATAAGACTAACTTAAATTTCCTGTCTTTTTCAGTCGTATATATTTTTCCGTGATTTGCATTTGAAAACACATTTACGACAAATCCCTGAAAGGTCACGACCTTGTCAGTGTTTTCCCATTGTCTCAAATGAATAGGTTCATATATTAAATGCCATGTTAAGAGATAGCATCATTCCTTTGAAAATAGTTTTGTTTCTGTTCAATAGACTAATTGAAGCACGGAGGAGGAGGAGGAAGATAGAGTTATGTGACTTGAGAGAGATTATTGAATAGATTAATTTTTATTCTGTGATGATAAAAATTTAACAGTATAAACATTTGATTCTGCATCTCATTCAATATAAAATATTTGAGCAAATTATAATGAAAATTTTGGGAACTTAATTAGACGCACTTTTTTATGAAATTAAAAATATATTATTTTATTAATTTATTTATGGAAGAATAATAATGCTAGCTCGCAATTTTTTTATTTATATTACTTGCAGAATATTATATGAGAGAAAATTATATTATCAATTAATTAACTTATTATATTAATTAATGGATTTATTTATTACATAAATTAAATTAATCATATTAATTATACTTATAATTACTATAATTAATTAATAATTATTATAAAATACAATTATATTAATTCGATACTTAATATAATTAATTAACTATAGAATTTAAATGTTATATTCAATAAATAAAATTATATTGTTACCATTTAATTAAAATGTGTGAGCTATAATAAATTATAATTAATGCAATGGAATTAATAATATAAAATAAATATAATTAATTAATTATATTCATTAATTATATTTAGATTTAATTAACTATTTCTATTAATTAACTATATTATTTAACTATATTTATTAATTATATTTTTATTTATTCCATTACATTAATTATAATTTATTACAGCGTATACACTTTACTTAAATGGTAACAATATTATTTTATTAATTGAATATAATTTTAATTTCAGTAGATATTTTGTAACGTCGTTTAATGGGCAACATTGCTCTTCTTAATGTTCCAACTTTTAAAGGAAGTCAAATAAAAAAGAGGTAGTTTTTAAAATCTAAATTTATAAATTTAAATTTTATGATCTTACCAAATGGAAAATTAGTCAGAAAAATTGTATTTTTCTACTTCTTTAAAAATTTGGGAAATTGAGATATTTGGCGTTATTTATTTAATAATTATGTGTTCAATATGCATTTAAATGTAATTTTCTAACACCTTGGAAAATATATTTCTGATCAAAATACAAGAAGAAAGGCTTATACTCAGGATAAAATATGTTTCCAAGTTAATCAGAAAATTACGAGCTTTAGAGTCTCCCCTCGTCTTCCTCCTTTGCATAATATAGGGTATATTGTATATAGCTTCTTGGTGCACAGAGAAAAGTCGAAAGGGCATTTCCAGTTTCTTTCTATAAACTAATGGAACTGAAACTTCGACTCAAAACCACTATCTTGTCAAGATCATGTGCCAAATTGTGTTTATATTATATATATATATATATGCGATTTTGAGATATTGGGTTCACATATGAACAGATACATAAACAAACAGGCATTTTACTCTTTGGCTGCTCTTATCAAAAATTAGATGCAAATTTAAAATTCTAATCATGATCATACCTTAAAATGCATCAAATTAGATAGTCTATATTTGAAATATGTTTTCGTAGATACGAATTGACAGGCAATCAATTCGCTAAAATATATGATCCAGAATTATAATTCTGCATTGCCAAATTTCAGTCATCTTGATAGTTATTTCTTTTAGTAATCGTGTGCACAAACAGGGAGACGCAATTTGCACCTCCTTTCGTCTGCATTGTCAAGTTTCATTCATCCTGATAGTTATTTCTTTTAGTAATCGTGTGCACAAATAGAGTGACGTAATTCTGCCTCCTTTTGTCGAAGGAGGGATTGATGGATGTTTAAAATTTAGAGATGTATTAAAATCCCAAACATGTTTTTTTTTTTTTTTTTTTTTTTTTTTTTGCTGAATACAATATTCTAGCCTTATTGCTTCATATACGAAGAAGTAAAAACGATTTAACAGAAATTCTGTGAAAAAAAATGCTAACTAATTTCAGAGCTGGATTTTTTTCATCATGCATATACATTCTTTTTTAAATGTGTATAATTAATCAACACCTACCTCGGTTTAAGAAATATGGAAATAATTTCTAATATTTTCATCTATATCCCTAAAAGAACAATGAATAAACAATGATTGGAATATAAGTATGAGGGTTTGATGGCATATGAAGTAAATGCAAGCCGTTTCTTAAAAACAACTCAACATATGGACAAGCTACCTTAGTTGAAACAAAATAACTTAAGGGTGGAAGCACATGTATATATAAAGAAAAGGCAAAAAATTCGAAAAACCCATTTATTAAAGCATAGAAAAAGAAACATTTCCAAATTATTACGAATTATCAGAAAATCTGAAATCTATTAATATCAAAAAAAATATCACATATAAATAACAAAAATGAATTAGCTACACAAATTCTGTTTTGATATCCCTAATTGATGCATATTGTTGCGAATTTGTATTATTACTTCCCTTTGTCATTCACTTTCGTTGTAAGGAAGAGTATTTTGCTGATAACTTTAATGGATGTCGAGTTGATAAACTCCAAAAATCAAATATTCGAAAAAGCAAACAAACTTGGCGACAAGGTTGAAGGATTCTAAATACTCAAAAAACCTCCATTAAGGTTCGATTTACGAAGTTTGTTCTACACTTTTCGAAATCCTACCATTGAAACTATAAAACCCTAAAGTAGTCAAATAGTAAAGTCAGAATTGAGTAATAGTCATCTGCTGAGTACAGCAAGTGAATAGTTGAGTTGAGCTCAATCGAGCAGTTGAGAAAATTCTCTCTGAGCGTTTTGTGCCGTTGCGGTTGTTTATAACTGTTTGTGTGCTGCTATTTACTGGAAGTCTTGTTATTGTGTACACTTTGTCTGTATAATGCTGATGTGAATTCGTGCTTTCATCTAGAATCAAATTTCATTATTTGTTCTTGATTTTGTTGGTGTGGAAAGATTGTGGGAAATGGAAATGTGGATTGTTGGAAAGAATGTAGGCATGTTCGATAAGAATAAAAATAATTTTAACTTAATGTTTACAAGAAAGAGTGAGATGGGGGAGATGGAAGAATACAACAAAAAGTAATAGAAAGATTCAAAATAAAATTGATATGAAAGTCTTAAATGTTAAAGTATTGGAAATCAATGGATTGTGCAAATTTTGTTTATTTTGCTGGCGGAAACGGTCCTCAAGAAATAAGAGATCAAAACCAGATAAATTTATGTACATCATTTTTTATACAGATATTTTATTAACAATATGTAATTGTTGACAAAATGAAGATAAGAGAAAAAAGAAAAAAATGAAAAACATATATTTTTATAACTTATAACCATGAAAAATCATTTCATATTTACCTAAAAGTTTCCATAATTGAATAGTTACTTCTACGAATTTTTTTTTTCAGTCACTACTATTTTACCATTCATAATGTCATTTATTGTGTGCTTTAATGACTGAACTGCAGTTATTATGAAGAGATTTAAAGACTATTATGAAACACTACAAACAAAAAAGGACTCCATTAGTAGATAACGATCCAGATCTATACAATTCAAAACTCACTCTCTTCTACTCTTATTTGAACACGAGTATTTTCAAAGTACAATTACCAAAAGAACTTAAGCATGATCCTCATTAGACGAACGGAAACACAATAAGATACCCGAGGAAGCTTAGTGCTTGTTAAGGAAAAAGACTTTGGTATTGATTTCTGAATTCTCTTTCTTTGCTTGTGGTATAGAGTTACAAGCCAGAAATATACCAAGTGGAACTATTTTGCCTTTCAATCAGCATGGTTATCTGAAATATATAAGGATTGTGATTCAAACTACAATAAAAAGATTATTAAATGAAATGCTGTAATTTTAATCGTCAAAAAACTTGACGTCGAAATTTCAACGATTCTCTACATTTTAGACTTCCTTGGGTCAAAAAGTTTCTTAAACCAGATTGAGTGTTCTTGAAATTTTCACGCGTGCTTTCTTATAAATATAATTGTGTATAATTAGCCTATGCCACTGGCGAACAATAGCTATGAAAGGGTTTATTAGAGTTCAATGTTTGCAGTTTTGATTTCGAAAATAATTCCTAGAATGCTATTAATACATCAGTACAAGTACGCCAAATGTGCATTTAAATGTGCATTAAAATCAGAAGTTGACACAGAACTGAAATTGAAGTCACAAAATGTCGAATTTCGCTGTTACTCAACTTAAATAACTCAAAATTATCAAAAAATCGATAACTTAAGAACTGAGTTTTTGAGTTATCGTAATTATATGCACGCAGCATTGACGGATTTAGTTCCAAGGTTGATACATATATATACATACACACTTTAGATGTAAAAGTTGTGCACCAAATTTTATACATCTAGCTCTCTTTATTTTAAAGTTATTATGTTTACTTATGCTGAGCAGGTTTTTAACAAAAATAAGAAAGCATCATTTTTGACATATTTATATATTTCTAATGAAAAATATTTTCTTTCTAATAAATATATTTTTACTCTCTTGTATACAAAGTATAGAGGAAGTATTGTAATCGTCAAAAATATCGAAATCGAGATTTTAACGAATCTCCATGTGTCTGGCTGCTTTTCAGAAACATAGAGAAACACAGTTTTGAAATTATACCTCTCTGTCATTCAACACTGTAAAATGATTTGAGCTAGTGGAAAGTATATGGAATAACGATCAAGTTCGTAGATTTCTATTATATTTTGGGCGAAATCCCTTCTCAGAAAATCGGTCAGTCTAGCTGTTTGAGTACAAGTGAACTCGATGCACAAGTGAACTACAAAACACCAATAGCAAAATGGATAGAATTTAGTACATAAGTTTAGCACCAGCATAGTATATGGAAGCATGGCACCAAGCATAGATATTTATCAAATTTTAAACCAAATCTGACCAACGGCTAACCGTTTGTTGGTCCGTACTTTCGCATGCATGCAAACGCTGTAACTCATAAATGCAATGACTTAAATGAATGAAATTCGATATATCATGTTGTGACTACGATTGCATTTCCGTATCAAATTTTGGTTTCAATTGACCGGCAAAAAGAATACATATTCTCATGATAAATTCAGTAAAAATGCTAGATTATATTTAGATATCATCAAAGATATATATTTGTAACTATCATTCGCCAATGTTATGCAAAGTATTCGCAGCCTTATCCAAGCCCTCTAATTTTCATCTATTTGGCTGTTTGGCTTTCCATTCATAATGGCTATTCATTAGTCAATCCATTCTGAATTGAGAAACTTTAGGTGTCAGAAACTATGAATATAATAACTTCCATAATTGTTTCCGAGATGGAAGTCTGACATATGTATATCGTTTTTATTCACATGCCTTCGATATTTATATCAATATATTTTACTTATTTATATTACATTTAATATTATTTATTATTGGCACATTTTTTTCTCAATACCTCCTTCGATCCATTCATAATGGCTATTCATTGATCAATCCATCCTGAATTCATTCATAACTTTAATTTTATCCACTTACTTAGGGAAAAAACTTCGTAAAACTTATACCTATTTTATACCTATGAGGCTTCAGTGTTAAATTTATTTTGCTACTTGTAAAAAAACAGTAGGATCCTTTTGTGCCTCAAGAAGTAAAATGAAACGATTTAAAGAATTATTCGAACCGTCTTCTGCATTTCAAGCAAAATGCTCTTTTGATCTCGATTCGCTCCAAATGATTCACAAGTCAAAGCAAGTTTTTTTATTCTCATTGTGTTCTAATGTTACTTGCTTCGTGATCAAACCCGTGAAGGAAACTTATCTTTCATTGTTCATCCCAATATGGTAATTTGATTCGTTCTGGCGACTCATCTGAATTGGTAATTGGCAAGAGACGGACGACAATTACCTTGTAAAACACTCCGCCAAGAAAAATCGAGGTACTTGATAATCCACGAGGTGACGACAGATCGCACATGAGCAGCGTCGTTGAAAATAATGGGTCTTTGGAATGCAGCGTATTGGCAAACCCTTTTGAATATGATGAATGACATTAGAATGGCATTAAACGTTGATCATCTGAGTCATTCAGTTCTTGACCTTGATTGAGCAACCTGTTATCAACTTATTAGAGTTAGAAATTTTGTAGCTTTCTTGAAGCAAGGGTTGCATGCTAATGGATGCCACCTAATGGTTCTTTTATCTTAAATTTACAATTAATGGATCTTCAACATGCAATTGACATTTTATTGATACCGTTGAATATTAATTTTAATGGAAGTAAATTAGTCAAAAGAAATAAATTATTTCATTTCTTTTATGGCAAGTGATATATATTCCTTATAATATTGAATGATCATAATATGATAAATGTGCGGTAAACTTTCTATTTGCTGTGAATTTCTTACATTATTGTTACTAGCAATACTGCAAACTTACTTTAGATCAACGTTCGTTTTGAAACAGCGAGATGGTTACATTGTGATCAACTTTTAAATCTAAATCAGAATTAGATGGCAAGGGCAGCGCTTGAACCGGCTTCCTGTTCCCAAACTTCAGTTCTACGGGTGTGGCACGTGACAGCTTTAATGTGCACAAGGTGAGACGCATGGCAAATGTGCTGTAGAATAGAATCTTGAAACCTAGATTTTCTAGTCCTGAAACTGAACATTCCACAAGGCTTACCATTACAGTGTAAAAAGAATAATACGAATTTCATTAAAATAAAAAGCACTGTGGATTTTATAGTAGCCTGATGGCCTAGTGGCGATGGTTTAGACTTCGAGCAACAATGTTCCAATTTTAGAATTCAGATTTAATTATAGATTCGTTATATATCTGAGCTTGGCTCATGATAAATTGATTACAAAGATTTGATTTCGAGTTTCAAATGTCCTTCCTTTTGTTTGATATAGAATTTTAGTGTGTGGGTGTTGGGGGGGGAGAGGCAGATGCTGCCACAGTTATCGCCCTCCTTATCTGACCTTGGTTACCATGATTAGATCCACCAAAAGCATCATGCTATCACAAAATGGGATATTAAGCTACAAGTTTAAGTCTTTAAAAACGTTCGCAGTTAAAAATTATTATATTAACTTTTACAATAAAAATCATAGTTTGAAATAACAATGTAAAAAAATTACATCGAAGATGAAGCAACCTCTTTAGTGACAAGCTTAATTTTATATAATTGTTTCATTGTCATATTTTTTACTATATGTATTTATACTAAATTAAATGACTATGAAATATTTTTATCTTGTTGTATTTCAACTGATATTTTGTAATTAATAACAGAATTACTTATTTTATATTGTTCAACATTTAAAAAAAGTTAAATTGAGAATGTCTATTATATTGCCAAAAAATATAATAAGCATCAAAATTTGATCGCAGTTAAAAGTCTTCCAATTAAGACTTTCAGACTCTTATTTAGGTTCATATTTCTGTTCTGTATTTTTGTAAGAGCCTCTTTTATTTTAGTAGAATTTTATTTTTTCTTGGTCATTCTTTTATTAAGGCTTTTATTTGATGCTTTGGGAACAAAAGAACAAGAAGAAATAACCAGAGGAAGGCATCTCTTCGAAGCATTCCTGATAAATCTTTAATAGATGTACTTGTGCATTATTAACCGTATGCCACTGGCGAACAATACTTACGAAAGATCTTTTTAGAATACTTTATTTGACGATATATCGCTGGTGTGTGATTAATACAAAAGAAATAGAAGATCAAAAATGTATTTTGGATCCTTTTTTCTGACCGAGTGAAACCAAAATTTGGCACAGAGTTAAGTTTTTATTCACAAAATCATATACCAAATTTCATTAATTTAAGTCAATACATTTGTGAATTATCACGTTTATATAAAAGGGTTGCCCAAATGAAAAGTGAACAAGTTGAATAAAAAAAATAATTTTATTGGAAAACAAAAGAAATCATCATGAGCGTTGTAACACAGGTCCCATCGTTTAGGTAGCAGGTCTATGTTTTTGCTGTAGAAAGATGGGGGTTGATTCTTGAGAACGTCTTGCACAGCTTCCTTCACTTCGTCATCCGAATGGAAACGTGTATCCTGTAAAGCTAAGTGTCCCAAAGAGGTGGAAGTCACCGGGTGACAAATCTGAACTGTTCGGCGGGTGTTCTATTAGTTCTCAGCAGAATTTTTTTTGCGTCGTCTGGGTTTCAAGAGGGAGTGTGAGTAGGCATTGTCATGGAAAAGGATCGCCGTTGTATGAGAAGGCCTGTCCGTTTACTTTTGATTGTTTTCTGTACTTTCGGCAGAGTACTGGAGTATTATCTGTTAAATTGATAGTGCTCCCTTGGTGTAGGAAATCAATCAAGAATGATCCACTGCAATCGAAGAATCGGAGACAGTACTATTGCACGTTGTTCCGATGTGGACGCATCCATGTATAGCATGACTTTACTTTTGATCAATTTCCTCTTTCATGAACAGAGTTCAATATTGAATGACGTATGCAATGCACACCTCCGACCATCCTTTAGATCCCTGTTCGATGGCACTACTATAGCTGATGCATTTTGATGCAATCGCAATTGTTCACTTTTTATTCAATGGCTAAAAAAATACGAGTTTTATTATAACTAAATGGACTTGCCTCACTTTCAAAATTAATGAATTATTGTAAACGTTCATTTAATTGGAAAACATTTCAGTTGCATCAGCTTTTTGTTAATAATAAAAATAAAATACTATTCAAATTTTGATAAATATTTATTCATTTGATAAAACGTGAGACAAAACAAAGAATATTCTGGTAAAAAATATAACATAACAAAAAACAATTCAGTTTTATTAAGAATTTCAATTAAATTATACATTTTCAGTTTATACGTAGGTATAATTAAATTGAATTTTATTCAGGATTTAACATTTTAAAATGTTCATGATGAACGGGAGGTATATATGGTAATAAATCCACCATGTCCTTGCATTTTTCAGATGTAATAGATCTCCTTTTATTCACACATAAAAGATATTTTTATATTTCTGAAATTACTTGGTCTTCCTCGTTATGGTGGCAAATCGATAATTTTAAATTCAGAATCTCGTTCTATCAGAGTTTTGTAGAACATTTTGTATGGTGCATCCCTTGTAAATCTGATGCAGCAAATAGTTAAAAAAATTCACAGTTTCTCCATCGGTATTATTATTTCTTTTTAAAACCGCTTTCTCGAGAGGTTGGGTTGAAAATAAATATCCGCATTTCATGTATTAAACATTTATTATGTTTTCGACAATTTCGTATTACTTTATAATAATCCTGAGGAATATACAAGGATCTGGTTTTCCGAATTACCAGTTCTATCATTCCAAAATCCCGATCGTTCGGTAAAATCGAATGTCCTGACAACAAAAATGTGTGATCATTGATATTTATTTCACTGCCTCCTGTTATTTCATCGGTGTTGGAAGTAAACACATTATTATCGAAACACAAAATTAAGACATACTTTTTATTATTGATGAAACACTGTACAAGCACCGATTTTCATTATCAAAGATAGATAGATAGAAATACCCTAGATTTCAGACATGATATCAAACGGCCACATTTGCTTCACCATACAGCAACCGGAGCTAAACTTTGCAGTAATATGTTCGGTCAAAAATAATTTCAATCTAAACGGACTTGCACCACTTTCAAAACAAACAGATTTTCAATATTGTTAAGAGCTAAAACTTCCATCTCCAAAATACTAGAATCTGATTTTTTTTTAGCTTTAAATTGTTTACGCATAAAAGGATCATAACATATTTTATCTATAACTATCATTATCTCCATTTTTTTTTCAAAAATGGACTTGCCCCACTTTTAAAATAAACAGCTCATATATTCACAAAATTTTCATTTTGAAAGAATGTTTTTCAAATTAAATGTGAATCAATTTTTGGCATCTAAAATCCAATTAATACGATTTGAAAATATTTAAAGACGATAATCCTCAAATAACGACGCTATGATGTTTTCTCTAAAAGAAAAGAAAATCTCAGAATTAAAAAAAATTTATCTAATCCTGTAAAATTTTCTCTCTTTTTCAAAACCTTATCAATTTTCTTAATTCAATGCAGATTACTTCTTAGAAAAACAAACGAAAGATAATGAATCTAATATGCTTAAATAAAAAAAATCTCTTCGTCTTTGAAATCTCAAACATACAAAATATCAAAAATAATAATAATAATAATAATTTTTTTAAATTTCTTAATGTTGAGAAAAAGAAGAAAAATCTTTCAAAATCTGAATATTCTTCAAGATAATAACTGACTTCACTGAATGTAGCATTAGAATGAATAGCAATAGTAAAACAGTCATTTGATTAGTCGTACATGTTTAATGCAAATCAGGGTACAATGTTTGGGCAGTTTCATTTTCTTCAGTAAGGAAAAGTTTTGAATTAATTTCAAAATCTAGAAACTTATTTATTTCGAAGCATTTTTTTTTCTTTTTTGCATATACCATTACATATTCATTATAAAAGAATTTTTTAGTTTAAAAGTAAATGAAATAAGACTCTTGGTATCCAAAATCAAATTAATACGGTTTTTAGTATCCTATAAAGACAATAAATCTTAATTGAGGAGGCTTAGTTTCATATAAATTATATATATTTTTTTCTTCTTTTAGCTTTAATTAATTTGATTCGTTTTGACATTAAATTCACTTCAGTTTCGTACCATTATAAATGTGTAACATATTATAAGAAAATCAAAATCGTTTGCATAGCAAAAGCAAAATGAATAAATAAATAAACTTCTTACTATGGATTTACATTGGGCAATTACTGGAAGCAGTCTGTCGCCACATGACCTTAACGAAATCATGTAATCATCAATCAAATGTGTTACTGCTTAATTGATACGATACTACAGTTTCGTGATCTCCAAGAAGGGCACATGATTTCCAGTTATGTACGGACATTGTTCCAATGGAAATTCATTTCTGTTGAGTTGGCAAGATTGGCATTAATGTTAACAGGCAAGATTTGTTGACATTGTTGTTGACATTGGCAAGATTTATATTAATGTTAACAGGCTTATCTTAACTTACATTAAAGGAAAAAATTTAACAAAAATCTTCTTTCAAATTCTAAAAGGATCGATCTGATTTGGGTTGAAAAATTTCGATACAAACTGAATTTTAAATATTATATGTCTTCTCTGAAGTTGCGAATTACTAAAAATGATTTAAAATAACAAGAAGAATTTTATGATTGATCAATTTTTAATAATATATAAATAATAAACTCTGTTTAAAAATAAAAACCATTAAATTAAAATTCAAAAATAATTTATTACAGCAATACAAATTATTAAAGTTATTCGTATAAGATTTATACAAAAAAAATAATTGCTTGAATTTAATTATAAAAGTAATTTACAAAATATTGATTTATCTTATGTACACATAAACAGAAATGTGAGCTAAAAATATTTATTCACGGCTTCTATAATGCCTTGTGAAAAACACTCACCATTGTAAAGAATAATAAAATGTGATATTTAACATAAGTACAAAAATAAATAAATACAGATTTTTTTAAAATCTTTTTTTGTAGAAAATTGTTTTGTTGCAATTGAAAGAAAATACTTGTTGAGGAATTGAAAAATATAATATATATACAAAATATAATAATATAATACAATATATAATAAAAATAAAATATATAATAAAAATATAATAATAAATATAATATGAGGAATATAAATTAATAATATATATATAAATAATTTACGTCGAAATATTTTCTTTATCACATCTTTATTTACTGCTTTTAGTTGACAAGGAAGGAAATATGATATTTTAAGTAAATAGCGAATCCACGAAGCATCCATTTATTAGACTTCAAATTTAAAAATAATAACAAAAAAAAACATTTCTTGGATATTTATATTTTTTTATACTGCTCATTATTAATTTTTATTAAATTTCTTTCTAGACTTGGGGAAGGATTAATTAAATTAATTCACCTAAAATTATTAATTTCAATTCAACTTCTAATTCAATAAATTTTCTTCCTTGAATTCAGAATGTTATAATGATAAAACAATGAATTGTATCAGAAATGCAAGAATAATGCAATTCAAAGCATTCCATAAAAAAATATTAAAATTGAAACCCAATATCTGTTCTTCGGGCTGTAATAAAATGATTGTTCCAGATAAAGAAGTTATTATTATTTTTTAAAACAAGAATAAGAAAGAAATAGGTTAAGGTATTCCATAAAAATAAACATGAACCAGACAAAATATTTCATTCCAAGCTTGCTCTTGTCAACAAACTCGAGACAAAACTTTCCAGATGGCTGAATGTTTATTCTTGGTGATTAGTATCATATTTCTTCACTAATTAAATTAAGCAAAAAATGTTAAAGAAATCTGATACTAATAAACAATAATCCATAGATGAAGAGAAGTGCTTATCACTTAAAATACAATATAAAAATAATAATGTTCACATTTTTATATTCTTGTTGATCATATCAGCAAAATTTTTAATGATACTGCTTTTAAGCATCAAATTAAGTTCCCAAGTTGCAGAATGTTGATGCTATTAATAGACGATAATTAATATATATAATTTTTTGCCTGAATTTGAGTTTTCGATTTTAAAATATAAAATCAAACTTACTCGAAGGATAATCAATCATTTCTTATTGCCAATTATCATTCAATGAAAATTTTATCTATAAATATCATAGGAACTCCAAAATGGGAGCTGCAAAGAAAAACGATCAACATTTTAATCGCTTTCTGAAGTAAAATTTTGTCTGCAATTATTTCAAAGCAAAAAGAAGTTATTAAAACCTTAACATAGATAATTAAATGTAAAATTTTATCCGATTTTTAATTAATTAAAAATTAAATTAATTATTCTTAAAAAATTAGCCAATGTTCGCATTTAAAATATGGTTATTCAAAATTTTATTGTTCTATATCTAACAAATTACTCTGTAGAATGACAGCAAATTTACGAATAGATAAGAAGCCATTCGCTTTTATAATAATTAAGAATATATTACTTTCATTTTCATAAATATTTCATTTAAAAACAGTTTCTTCATCAAGTATTCATTGAATACATCTAGTAATGAGATTTTAAAAGAGAAATAAGCGGATTAAACTGTATCTACTATTATTTTGTTTTTAAACAAACATTCACCTACACTATTGTAGAGAACACATTATCTCCATTTTCATAAATATGACGCTGAAAATAGGTTCAAAAAAAGAATTCTCTTAAGAGTAGGATTTTAAAAAAGAAATAGACATTTTAAATTATATTTATCAATGAAATACATAATTTAATAATTTGTTGAATTTATTTGAATTTCTTAAAAAATAATGGTAAAAAGAAGTGCGTGGCGAATCTTGTCTTCAAGTGAAATAATTTCAAAGAATAAAATTAAAATTATAAGGTGCTAACAATTTAAGAGTTTTAGATACAGAAGAAATAACTCTTGATTACTTATGAAAAAATGCAAAAAACGATAACATGCAGAATCTTATATTGAACCAACAAAATTCAAAATTCTGTATGAGAATGGACCAGAAATGAAGGCTTTAATTAGCAAATATTTTGTTTATCAATAATATTTCATTCTTACTCTTAAACTAATATTGGCTAAAGTAGTAAATATCTACTATTTAGTAAATATCTTACTAAAATCTTAAAACTAATATTGGCCTAACTCCACTATTTCTTTTAACAGCATATATAAAAAGAGTTTTCTTCCAGACTTCTTCGCATACTAATAGAATTTGGCACATTTTATGTTTAGTTTCGTAGTGCAGAGAAGAAAAGTAGAGTATCAATTTTAGATTTTCGATATTTCACCGAGTTGGTCCAAAAATCAGATATACATATAAAATCAGAATTTCAAGGCCCGAAATTAAATGTCATTTATTTGATTTATTATATGTTTATTTCCTCGTATATGAGTATACAAAGCGTGAAATATTGTAATCGTCAAAAAATGTTTCATACATTTAGCAAGTAGGTTTTTATAATTTCCTCTCTGCCTTGCTTGGCGCAGAATAGCCAAATATGGCTCTTGCGCCAAAAAACACCAAACAAACAAACCACGTTTCAGACCTCCCCAAATCAGAAAAACACATTTCTGGAATTATGTCTGTCTAACTATCTACGAACACGAAAATTCATAAGCGTTTTTATCTAGAGTGATAAAAATTTGGTATGTGGTCTTTATGCCAAATTTATAGACTTCTATAAACTTTTGACTGAAATTCATTGCCTGGCTCCTCGAATATAAATAACACGATAACTACAAATCGATGAGAACTAGACGAATGAAATTTGGTGGACGGATTAAGCATAAAAAGTAAATATGTGTAAAATTTTGAATCAAAAGGGTGTCTGTCTGTCAGTTTGTACTTTCACAAGAATGTACTTCACTGATGGTTTTTATTATTTTATTTTATTTCAGAAAGGATGAAAACGGGAAGATTTATTAAAATCTTTGGAACAAAGTTTTTGCTAATTACATTACTTTTTCTTTGTATACTTCGTAAATGAGAAAGTAAATAAGGTAACATTATTTCTTAAAGAAATAATTTTACCTTCTTCCAGTTTAATATTTCGGTAATTCAAACTTGTATCAAAACACAAAACCTCGAAATAAGTAAAAAAATATTTAAGAGAAAATCTATCTGTCTTATTACAACCGGAATCGTGACCGAAAACCCAAACGTGTTCTGCACCTCTGTCTGGTTACTCCAGAAGTCATGAGATGGCGAACAGGCTGAATGTATATCATTAAATTTCTTGCAGAAAAGGCCAGTTTTTGCTGGGCATTATGTTTGAATAATAAAAGCAAATCACGATCTTTTCCCTTTCACGCTACAGCAGACGTTCTCTCTGCTCAAAGATTTGAAACCGAAGAGTCCCTCGTCACAGGAAGTCCGCCTCTGTTGCCCTCGATCAGATTTCTAGAGCTGAAAAGGCTCATTTCCTCCCCCGACTTTATTGTTCACTTAGGCAAATAAACTGAACACTCTTCCGAAAAGAGAGGGGCTTGAAAAAGAGGCTTAAACAAATACCGAGAGAAAAAATTGGTTACTTTGTTGGCAGGGTTGAATGAAGAAAAAAATGTGCCCCCAACAAGATTTACGAATTTCCTTTGAGATAATAAAATAAAAGAGTGTATTTAAATTAGAAGGAGGAAGTTCTCATCCATTTATCGAATGTAATTATAATTAGCATAAACGCAGCGAAATTATTCCTATGAACTACGTATAAAAATATCTATTTCACAATTAAAAAAAA
>JAPMOR010111063.1:465755-496429 GCA_026543865.1 Argiope aurantia | reverse complement strand
CCATGGAGCAGAAAAAGGATCTAAGACTAAGGATCACCCTTAAAGGTAATTGAAAACTGAATACCCAATTTGCCTTTGTATTCATACACGATACGCAACGCCTTTGCTCAAGACATAATTCGTTCATTTTGAAGGGCGCAAATCTAATCTTTACGCTATCACGTTGCCAATTTCTATTATGACTTTAATATGAGAACAGAATAACACGAGATCATATTCTTATATATTACAAGCTTATTTTTAACTTAGAGGTGTCACTTATATTTGAACTCGTTTCTGAAACAATTGTACTTAAAAAGAAAACAGTACACAAAGTACTCATTTTTAAATACTTCATTTTTAACAGGGTGTAAAACAACCTACTCTTGATTCCTTTCTTCCTACTTTGGCCGATCGTCCCAAGCCATTTCGCGAATTGGCCAGCCAAAGCCCGAAATCAAGAAAAGATCGGACATTGGCCGGTAAGTTTACAGCAACGTTGGCCAGATCGCGAATTAGCCGGCCAATTCGCGAACAGGCTGATTTCGGGCTTTGGCCGTAACATATTTTATATATTATATTATATATATATATATATATACACACAATATTATTGAAGCAAAAAATTCTAATAAAGTGAGCGTATTGAAAATAAAAGCAATAATCTAATCAATTATGATTGATAAAGTATTATTAGTTTATTAGTTTAATATTTTATAATTCATAGAATTTGTATATTTATAGCTAAATTATTTGTTATACAAGAAAGTTAAGTTCTTTAATCGACCTGCAAACAGTTCCCTCTCAGCTTAATGGCTCTACTTAAGTGTCTAGTTGGAAATTGGGCATAAAATTTCACATCTCGCTTTCAATTTCCTTTCCGTTTCGATTTCCGTCATAATTTATTCACTGCACCCCTTGTAACATTCGATGTCTTATTTTGTCCGCTCATGTCTTCTGTAAAAGAATGGCGATGAGATGTGGTTCTGCAAAACGTCTTTTACTCTTTCTGTGAGTATTATACGCTTATGTGTTCGTTGCACGAGAGTAAAATTTATTTGTGAAAGAGTTTGCTTTCAATTGATTCGTTTGAACAATTCCTTTTAAACAGGCATTCACTGTATTATAATTTGTAATAGGCTATTGCTTTTTGTAGGCGTGGATACTGGGGCTCTTTATGAATATTCAGTATCATGTTGAAATAGCCATATTGAAAATAACTAATTTCCTATGAGTTTTAAGGTGAATATAGAGGTGGATTTCCAGCTAGAAACTGTCTAGTGCGGCTAGGTTGAGAGGACGCAGCAAGCAAATTGATTAAAATATTTAACTTGCTTAGTTGCCGAAAAAGTTGGTAAAAAATTCAAATTTTATAAATAATAAATTATTAAGATAATGTTAATAATTTATTAAGTATAAATCGTCAGGTTCTAATATATTTCCCTATGTTTACTTATTTATCGGAATATTAATAAAACAGAATTTCTACTTCAACAATATTAAATTTAATAAAAAACATATACTGGGCAGTCTAAAATCAATCATAATACCTCAATAAAAGATAATAAAATAAAAAAAATAACCTAAAAAATCATTAACAAATTAATAATGTGTTCAAAGTTGAATCTAAATTAACCATTTTATTAAAATAGGGGCCTCCAAATGTGCACTTTCTAGGTCTGATTATTGATGGAAAAAATACTATTAAAAATTAAAAAAAATTATGTTATGGTGAGGATTTAGTATGCATTTTCCTGTTTGAAATGAGATAGTTTGCAGTGATTTAATAAATAATATTTAATATTTTTTGTGATTTATTTGTTTTATAAATTCATAGCAAATTTTTTAAAATAAGCTAACCTATACTAATAACATATTAGTTGCATTATAAGCGATATATCTATAAAATATCAGTAGAGAATTTCCAACAGAAGATTGATAGCTCTCTAAAGCACAATACACCCTTTCACCAATTCAGACAAATCTTCATTAAAATAAAAAAATATATATACACAATACATACCGTAAATAAACCATTCTTTTAAGTCTTCTGAAAAATGGAAAACAAAAAAGATAAATTTCTTAAATAAAATAAAGTAATCAAAATAAGCTGGAGGATTGAAACATACCATGAAAACAAAGCTATTTTATACTATTAAATTTTATCTTTTCATGTGATCTAGTTTAGGTCTTCAATAAAGCATTTTATAACAAACAATATGTTTGAGAAAACGCAGGAAAGCATTTTCACCTTTTATTTTTAAAGGAATAAATTTTTTCCAAGCGATTATAGTTTCAGTTTCAAAAACCAAGATTTGTGTGCGTGACTGACTGCGTTTATCAGTAAGAAAAGTTTTTTAGATGAGATAATGTATAAAAAAAATGTTGTTAGACATATAAAGAAAACGAAACAAATGTGGGTGCTGTGAAATGATGATCTTAGTTTGCAACCAATGACTTGAAGAAAATTATTTACTTAGGAATCAAATTACTGATTTTTTTTCTATCAGCAGTTTTTTACTTGTTTCATTACTTAAAAAAGTTAATAGGTCTTCATGCTGATGAAAAGCTTAATCCGCTCCTCAAAAATGACTTAATAACTTCATAGGATGAAGAATATGAACATTGATGCGATGGTGACAATTTATATGACGACATAATCATGTGAGAAACGTAACCGTGCATGTCGGCTATTATCTAAATTCATATTTTTTATGCTTTGAAGGTAAATCAATTTTTTTTCCTCCTTGTAAATGCGTAATGGATTCCCAAATAATACTGGTGTAGTACATTTGATGTTTGTTAAATGAAAATGAATTGACTCTCCCGTGTTGTGAATTCGATAAAGCGTATAAGAATTTAATGCAGAGAATTTCATAGCTGCTGCATAAAAATTCGTTGTAACAAAACAAAAATATGTGTGTGAAACTTTTATAATTTTTGTTTTATCTTTCATATTTATTCTATTCCAGTCATCGCAAAAATCTCAAAATGTCTTTTTTAAATTGGCTTTATAATTACATTCATGTTAACAAAATTAATTTTTATATAGGATATTTCACACAAAACTTAAGCAACAGTTGTTTTTTTGCCATTAACTCCCCGAGAAATCATCTGAGAGACATGAAATTCAGAAATGGGAGACAGCATTTTGTACTTAAACGATGACGAAAGCATAGTTGCGCAAAAATGAATAGAATGCATATATTATGAAATTAAACAAAACAAAAAAGGCTTTATTGAAATCATAGTATCGCTACGCATTATTGTCTGTCCAATAGGAGGAACAACAAGCAGATGTTCCTTAGTATGGGATTTGCCCCTCTCTTACGGCAATGGTTGCTTCGCATCGTCTCTCCATATTCAGCACCAGATTGTCCAACATTTCTTGAGGTAAGATTGCCCATTTCTCAATCAACATCTGTTTCAGTTATTGAGTGTTCCCTGGAGGATGTAATCGTGCCGCAAAGCGTCTCCACAAAGCATCTCACACATGTTCTATGAGATTTAACTCAAAAGAGAATGTTGGCCAATCCATTCGAGTGATATTTTCCCTTTCCAGTAGTTGTTGAACATCATCAGTCCAGTGTAGTCGTGCATTGTCACCCATAAACACGAAGTCTGGTCAAATAGCACCTTGAAATAGGCGCACATGGGGAAGGATCATCTCCTTACAATAGTGATCTCCGGTTACAGAGCTCAGTCCGCCCGTTCAGTATAATGCATCCCCGACGACAACTCCAGGACCACCGTAGCGGTCTTTTCCCATGATGTTACTGGGATGAAACCATGTCTCGACCTCTCTCTAAATCAATTTCATTGAAAATCACTTGTGGCACTGAAACGACTCTCATCCGTAAAGAGGACACGACACCATTGATGAGATGTACAGTTTTTGTGCTCCTTACACCTCTCTAAACGGTGCCATCGATGGCCATCTTTCAAAGGAACGCAGAGCTCAGAACGGCCGGCGAATAGACCAGCATTGTGAAGGCGTCTCGCCACAGTAAACTTATTTACTTGTCACCCTGTTGCTGTACACAGTTGCTGAGAAGTGGCGTTTACTGACTGGTGTTCTGCTGTTTTCGCCTGTAGGGCGATATATCGATCATCCACTGGAGTTGTTTTCCCAGGGCGGCCAACACCAACCTTTCTAACAATTGTATATATGGTTTTGAAGGCTTTGCAAACTCGCGAAACGACACTTTTATTGATTCCGCAGGGCAAGTTTATTAGACGGTAAGCGAGAAAATTTTGGAGAGACCACTCTACCTGATTTTCTTTTTTTCAAGGCGAAAATTCCTTTTCAAGGATCTTCAAGACGGAATTTTTGATTTGCTGCATTTCTTGATTTATCCTTCCGTAATTCTCAGTTTATTTTTATAAAGCACTATATTTATTACGTATGAATTATTTGCAAATCAAGTTCATTCCAATCATTTGAATTTCATGTCAGCTTTATTCGCCGAATGCAACTTCCAGTAAACCATAAAATTCAACTATCGCTGCCGCAATATTATATTCAGTAAGATAATTTACCTAGTAAATTACACACTGTCTGAATTAATTTTATTCACTCAAGATGATGGATTTAGCACACCCTAATAGCCATAGTAAAAGGCACTAGCAACAACCTGTTGATTCCACACTTCGTAATAAATGGCAAGGTAGAAAGATAATGCTTCAGGGTCCTACCTTCCCACAGCTTCAGGGACAGTTATTACTAATGGTCTTTGGTATGATCATAACAATGTATTGTTTATATAAGATGGGATGTAGTCAGTCCATTTATATGTACCAGTGTGTGATTAATATAATTACCTTGTTGGATTCTCGTGTTTGCTTTTTTACGCGTCTGCGTGTCTGGCCTTTCTGGGAGTGTTGTTTTTGATGAGGTGGTTTGATTTCTTTAAGACGCAACGAATCTAGACATTTTCTAATTAATTTTATCCTTTGTATATTTGCTCAGGCTTGAAGCCGTTTTTATATAAATAAAGGAAGGTTGAGATTTAGAGAAAAAAAACATATAAGAAAATGTTTTGCAGATATTTGCTGAGATTGTTTTCTTTTTAAAGATGCTGATACTTGACAGACATTAGATAATCAATTTTGCTCTTGTATGTTTGTTTAACTCGAATCTGATTTCGCATACGTAAATATTTAGAATATTTAATGAATTTTGACTAGTTTGTTTTAAATTTATTTGGAATAAGTTATGTGTTGGAAATTTTTGGTTCGGATTTTTTTAAAAACTATTTCTGCATAGTTAATAGTTATGGCTCGTTTTGTCTGTCCAAAATCGATATTGTCGCAAAAATTATTTCTTAAAAGAATGCAATTGTAATAAAATTTTTGAAAAGGACTTCTAAACGAGTAAAAAAATTTTTTTAGAGAATTATATTGGTGAATATTATCGATGTATTTTTTTCAATGGGGGACTTATAATGAAGCCAGTGGGAGTTATTCTGCCATAACTTTCTCGCGTATTCTCTAAGAATAGTGTTATCCTCCCCCCATCCTCCACAAAAAAATTATGGACCTTCGGCAAGGCCAGGACTGCCTTGTATGGCATTGTAGCACCACACTTACGAAATATTAACCTTCGGCGTGAATTTCGATTAGTCCCTGATCAATTGTATCCGACAATCGAATCTTTGTTTAGACATGTTTTCCTCCAACTTATTAAAACCAAAATTTGGTACCGAATTACAATTGTAATCGCAAAATCACATACCAAATTTGATATATTTAAGTCATTGCGTTTTTGTGTTATCGCTTTTACATGCTTCTGCAAATACAGACCAACAGACGTTCAATACCTCGTTGGATTCGGCTTAAAATCTGATATGCATCTACTGCATAGATGTTAAATCTATGTACCGAATTTCATCCATCTAGCTCTTTTCGAGTTAATTATCGTGTTCATTTTAACAAACATAACTTTACAACAATTATGAAATATTAACCTTCGAAGCGAATATCGATTAATTCCTGGTACGCGATTAATAGTATCCGAAAATCGAATTTTGGTTTAGACAAATTATTTTTTTTCCCTCAAATCTATTAAAACCAAAATTTGACACAGAGTTACAGTTGTAGTCAGGAAACCACTTACCGAATTTGATACATTTAAAAATTGCATTTTTAAAGTATCGCGTTTAGATGCTTCTGTAAGTACAAACCGACAGATGTTTAGGCTCAAAATTTGATATGTATCTACAATATAGATATTAAATCTATGTGCCGAATTTCACCACTCTAGCTGCCTTCGTTTTAGTTATCGTGTTAATTTGAATTCGAATAGCCGGACAGACAAACTTCCTCTGAACAGACTTTGCCCAAACTTTTGATGGAAATCTGTAAATTTGGTTCAAAAACCATATGCCGAATTTCATCAGTCTTATTCAAAGCGTTTTTGAGTTAATTTTGCCACAGACACATAGTCAGATATTTTTTAATGCGTTTTCCGAAATTAGAGCGATCCGTGGTGATTCATCCCGGAATTTATTTAACTTCCTGTCACAATTTTTCTGATTGCATCTTTCGCTTCAGTAAATGTCTCAGTTAATTTCTAAGTGAAATTAAATTAATTTGTCTTTAAAATTTGAGAATGACATATTAAGAATAATCTCATATAAATTATATTCTAATCTATAAAATTGTAGTCTACGCAGATCTTATAATTAAGGTAGAGAGCATCTGGATTATCAAGTTGTACAGCACGATTTCCCTTACAACCAAAGTGAGGATAATCGCACTACGATCTTGAAAATCAAGAATGTGGCGTCATTTGGAATCATTTGGCGAATTTTTCACAGAGATTTAGAGCCTGTCATTGGGTTGCAGTAGTCCCGTAATTTTTTTAAATGAGAGATTATTAATTAGATTCTTGAACTTAATCTAAATTTAATGTAAATTCTTCAGTTAATTTTCGATCTTTTTTCAGGTTCATTAATTCTTCATTCAACATTCCTGAGCAAAAACTAATTCGATTGAAAGAAATTTTTCTGACAGAGGAGTAATTAAAACGACAAATGAAAATTGTTGTTAAACAAGTATGTTTCTAAATCTCCAAACTCAATAAATAACTAATCGGATGAAGCTTATAAAATAAGAAGCGTATTTTTAATGATAATCAATTTATTATAATTGTAAAAATTAGTTATTTTTTGACATAAATCTTATTTTAAAGTTAAATTGAGGATTACCGAGGATAAAGCTGTCGTGCTCAGAAGACTGGAATAACATCTAAGTCGGTAATCGACACAAATATGAAGATATCTTATCCAAGACCATTAAGTTTTAAGAATACTGAGCTTGCATATCCTACACTTTTTCTGCTCTTTAACCCGTCACCTCTGATATAATAATTATTAAAAGCTAAATTGAAATGTCAGAAGCAAGAAATAAACTATTTTAATTAAAAGTCAAAAGCATATTTTGGCATCTACTGATAATTTTAACAAATATTAGTATTCAAAACTTAAAATTCATTCAAAAATAAAGAAAAAATGCTTAAAAATGTCTTCTTATTAAGACAGGAGGATATCTCCGTGATGTTGTTCAAAATTCTTAATGCCGTACAATATTGTAACAATAATGTTGTGTATTTTGTGCTAATATGAAATGTTTAGACATCAATCATATGTTAGACAAAGACATAAAAAATGTTTGGACATCAAAGGGACAGAAAATTGGAACATTAAATACTGATAATACTTTATTCAGAGATGGATAAAAATATGTCAATAAGTATGATTTAATCATTTAGGAATTGATAAAGAAGAATGGAAACAGAGGATGCGGCCACCTGGGGGGAGGGGTTAAGTACAAAGGAAAGAGCTTTCAGTATATTTTTCCATATAATAAAAAGATAATTAGCTTCCAATGCAGAATTAGTTAAGAGTTAAGTTAATTCATATAAATAATCTAGAATTATCGTTTTTTATTTTATGACTTTCAGTTTCAGTTCAATTTAAGAACTCAAATAGACTTTAAATTTCCCTACATTTTCTTTCTTACCATGTAACCAATATCTTTTCCTCTTAATTCCAAATTATTTCAATTTCTTTGTCAAGAAAAATTATAAAATGCTTGTTTTTGCATAATTAACATTATAGAAGGCTAAATGGAGATATTTAGTGATAGGAAGTGAGAGTGTTAAGTGATTGAATTGGATTGCATTGAGCTCTTTTTTGGAAGCTTGGTCCTTCTTCCCACTTACTCATGGTGCCACTCGGACGGATGGGTTGAAGGATAGGAATCTTTTCATGTTAAACCATTATAAAATAATAAGAAAGACCCTTAAGCGTGCAAAAATATGGATATTGGAGTAATTTGGTCCATAACAAAAATTTAAAATGCATTAGAAGCAGCACAGCAAAACTTCAGGTTAAATGAAAACAGATTGCTAAATGATCCCGATGTTAAAATTTCGTTTAATAATTTTTTTTCCACAAGAGTAAGTTTTTCCACTTTAAAAAACAAACAATTAAAAACCTTAAATAATTAAGAAATTGATAAAACTTTTCAGAAAACAACATTAAGTACAACTTAACCTTTTAATTTTATTCGTCAAAAAGAAGGAAAATACTTTCATATTTCAATAGAAGCAAACTAGCTATTAATATAAGAATAGACCCATTAGTTCAATAATTAATTTGAAGTAATGTAAAATGAGGTGATGGAATATAAGCAAAATCATTAATGAAGAATTTAGAACTGCCACTTTCATTTTACATCACCAGTCCCAATTCATTCAAAGAATTTAAAGAGATTTTTAATTACCTTTATTTTGATCCTCTACATGTTGTGTATATGTTGACCAAGCCTTCGATTAATATCAGGCCTAGAAATTTAAATCCTGTAGCCATTCATCAAGTGCTCTTAATTTCGGTTTGCTAGGTAGGAAAGGTCATTTGTTTAGTAGCTAAAACCCTTGCTTTGGCATGACTAACATGAGAGGAGGATTTATAAATTAAATTGGCGAGTTCTAATGGCAGCCCCAAAGCAAATAATCTGAGATGTTGGCTTTGGTAATTGTTTTCTTTGATGGATTCGCGGGTTATTATTTGCGCAGCGTTGAACTACTATTTTTCGACCATCCATCAAGTGAAGTTTCGTGTCTTTGTCGATAAGAATACTTTGGTTGCAATAATCTTTGTAACAGAAAAGCCAAATTGCTACAAGTAAAGCTTTTTATTTTTCTGTGATTCATCATTCTTGACGTTATTCATTTCCCGCTAATATTAATTGTTTTAAAGAACAGTTAATACAAGAAGTATTAAACTGTTCATCACTATTACAGTTTATTTTAAAATGATAAATTTGAAAAAAAATATTTATCCAACGAGGAAGATTTTTTGAATTTTGGGGAAAAGTATGTAATGTAGTACCAGAAGAAAAAGATTTTAGAAAATCAATAGTATAATGTTTTTCATAAATTATAATTTCAGTAAAAATGATTTCGTTTTTATTCATGAAATGGGAAATTTATTATTACTTAAAATAGCTATTTCTGAATCTTTATTGTTATTCCGGGGTTGAAAAAAATGTCCCTTAATTTCTTTTAGTTTATTTTGACTTATAAGAAACAGCTCATATTAAAAAAAAAGATTGATTAGATTTCGTTTTTTAATTAGTTCCTACGAAATTCTTCTTTTAACTTTAACTTTTATTTTAAAAATGTAGTTCAATAAGTTTAAAGAGGAAAAAAAAATTAATTGAAACAGTGGCTTAACGAGGTTAATTGGCACCCGAAGCATAATATGATTATTTCGCTCTCAAATGGTCAATAGTGGTTTGGCAAGATAAAGAATCCGGTATTTAGTACTACTCTTCACCGCATTCTCATATTTGATTTTAAAAAATATCACAAACATGTTTCTTCACCATGATGCTCTCTAAGCCTGTCACCAAGGGCATTTTTTTTCCTTTCTTGCCTTCCAGTCACTACACCACTGTAGAATACATTTATATTTTTTGTCCCCTTTTTAAAAAATCTCAATCATAAACAACAAGTTTTTGAATTTTTCTATTGTATTTTATCAATCTATTTTTGTAATTTAATATAATACCTTTCCTCTGCTCCAAGCCAGTATTTCTGTTTTAGCTTTCGGTTCCAGAATATTTTTGATTAAATTTCAGAAAATCTTGTCACTGGTTATATCTAGAACCAATAAAAAGATGCCTTTATCGTACGAAATTTTGAAACAGAAAATTTGAAATCAAATGTCCTAAAATTAAGATTCTTCAACTTATAATGAAAATTCTAATTTAATTTACTGAAACACAGATTTTCTTAAAGTTTTACCACGTTCTATCCGTATTAAACAGTAATAAAAATTCGTCATCCCATTTACAGTTGAAAAGTTTCGTCGCGATAAAAAAAAATAAAAAAAAAAATAAAAAGGGCAAGGCAGAAATTTACTCTTTGATTTAGTTTCAGTGGAAATTTCAATGAAATATTTTAAATCAGGATTATTTTTTTAAAGAAATTTTGTTTCGCTTATTGACGAATCTGAAAGTGCTGATTATGTAGTGATGCATTATTTGTGCACTATTGCGATTCTGATTCTGTTCCTAGATAACGGGTTATCCACACTTTTTTGGATGCAAAGTTGGTGCGTCGTATTGAAAATCGTTTGTTTTGTGCATTTGAAAGATGGAATAAGTTTCAAAATCAAATTCTGGAGTTGCAGAGTTATCGAGTAAAGCTTTCATCTAATATAGCTTGTGTAATGTAGTCTTAAAAGTGCAGTAATATATACTATATAGCATACTAACGCCTTTTTGCATAACTTAAATTTTGCCTTTACTAATTAAGTTTTAATAATTTGATTATTATACATCAAAAATAGTAATAAGGTTTATGAATTAGTGTCGATAAGTTTTTAAAAGAGAAATTATTATGCTTTAATGAAATAAATATAAAATCTCAGAATAAATATTTTCGTGTTTTATTTCTTGTATTCCTTATACACTTTTTTTAATAATAGTCTTTTATTTAAGTTCGGTTGAACAATAAAAAATAATAAAAACTGATGGTGTCAAAATAAATGTACATATAGGGATATTATTTTCATTTTTTTATAAAAATTCATCCTTGTAATAATTTTTAATTAATATTTTTATCACTAATTATAATTATAATTTTTATTATTATATTGTAATATTTTTAATTACTATTCTTATCAATAATTATAATTCTTATTGTTATATTGTAATATTTTTAATTAATATTTTCATCAATAATTAGAATTTTTATCATCATATTGTGATATTTTTTCATTAATATTTTTATCAAAAGTTATAATTCTTATTGTAAAATTTTTTAATTAATATTCTTATCAATAATTATAATTTTATTATTATATTGAAATATTTTGACACTAATATTTTTATCAATAGTTATAATTTTTGTTATATAAAAATATTTTTTCCTTAATATTTTTATCAATAATTATATTTTATAAATATTCAAGAATTTAGTTCATGAGAAAAAATGCTAAAAGCATTACCTCTAGAATATGTGGGAAAAAGGAATTGCTCCATTTGGCGCAATGAAATTTGGTTAAATCTTAAAAAGGACAAAAAGTATTTCCAATCAGTTTTTTTTAACCGTATGAATCTTCTTATACATTTAAATAACATAAGTGGTTCATGAAAAAATTTCTGACCAAAAAGTGAACGTAAAAAGCCTTCAGATGTATTACAGAAAAAACTTCCCTTAATGCACGTTTCAAAATAAATAAAGAAAAATTATGGTTTTATTTAATGGCATAAAAATTGTAGAAAATAAGTTCATCTCGATATGCAGGTTATTGTTATATATAAACATATTCTTTATAGTCACGTTTGCTTTACTTAGATTTATTTACTTTAATTTGCTATTTTAAACTTTACTGAGATATAGATTTTTAAAAAAATTGTCCCAGAAATGTTTAAAAAAAATTAAGTCAATAAGAAAATGGATTTCTAACTTCTTAAAAGGCAAGAATTATCTAAATATAATATATCTTATCACTACATATTTTTCTTTGGACCACCGGTAGTTTAAAATATAAATTATTTTAAGCTATTATTTTATTTATCTAAATAATTAGTTAAATATTAATTCTTTCTTTTATAATATTAAATTAGAATAATTATTTAAATTAAATTACTTGTTTCTAAAAATTTAATAAATAACATAACAATGGTTATGTTTATGAAAGAGATAGTCTACGTTTAAATTCATTACTGATGTTGTTTTAGTATTGTTTTGATACTGTAAACATTTTTGAAAATAAATAAAGATTTCTTAATGATTTTTTTGAGAAATCTGCTTTACTGAAAAATTACAGCATTGCCTGCTTTCAACAATATTTAATTAAACATAAATAAAATTAAAATAAGTGGTACTTTCACAGTTGATTTAATTAAATAACTTTGAATTAAAACAGTTAGAAACCATATCTTAAACAATAACATAATTTTATTTTATTGTTTGCGACCGAAATCTTAATTCATGTTGAGACTCGATAATTTAATGGTTATTCTCAAATTAATTAATATAAAAAATCAAAGATTTGCTTTGAACAATGGCAATGCTTCCATTATTCTGAACAACAATATCAATTGTGCTTTAAGTAAATACCCAATCTCTCTGGAAATATGGCTTATATTCAAAAAGCTTTAGCAATTAACTAATAATTAAATAATTCTGAAATCACATATCAGTATTGTAACTGGAGCAAATGTTAAATAACATGCATTAGCAAAGGACCTTTCATTAGATTAAAGCAAAGTTTTAAAATGGAAAAATGACCTATTTTGATAGTTGATTTGTAATGTATTATTATGTAGCGATTATTTTATCTAAAATAAAATAACCACCCCTGAATTTACTATACGAGCAATTTTGATGAAAATAGAGCGGTATTACAAAGAAAAAGTAATAAATCTAAGCAATTAACTAAAATTCTACATCTCAATGAAGCAAAATGACAAATGTTTACCAACTAATTTAATTTATCAGTTATTCAGTTTATTACTAAAATCCTTTTGCGATTATCTGGCCAGATTGCGTGCTAAAAATTTCAGGGAAATCGCTCATGTAGGGTTTGTTCTTCATGTTTCTGCCGGCAAAATGTTTTTAAATTTCCAATTTCGATAGACATGTCACTTATATTAGTTTAGAAATCTTACACCACCCCAGTTGTGTCTATCTGTAATCTTATTTAAAATTTGAACTTTAGTTCGAAAATACCTATGAATACATTTCAGTTTGTGCAATAACTTTTTTGCTGAATAAAACATGCTCCTAAAATGTATAAATGAAAACTTTCAGCATCGCAATTTTTTGAGTACGTAATAAAGAATACGCTTTATAATTTTCATAATATTTTAGAGAAAGTTTGTTTGCTGATTCAAAAAAAAATAATTAATGTATTACAATAAAAAAAAATTTAAATTAAAGCTTAAAGATCAGTAATATAATACAGAAAATAACAGAAACTCTTAGAAATGTATAAACTATAAAAAATTTTGCCATTACCCATTTCTGTAATTAAATTTTATTTCTGATTTTTACAATTTATTCAATATGAAAAAATGCCATACCAATAGAAGAAACATCTAGACTAAAATATTTGTAGTAATAATGAAGATTTGAATTTCATTAAACAATGAGAAATATTGGTGTAAATTAGTATAATTAGTATACTAATTTACAACAATATACTCTCAGAAATTAATACAATAATTTCTGATAGTTGTAAATTAATAAAATTAGTATAATTGAAGAGATAATCTACGGTATGCCAGCGCCAATACACACACTCGCATTCTTCTTTATTACTAATAATATACAAACATAGTTTGGGGGCAATTGCCTCTCCAGGAGTACTAGCTATGTTTTCCTTCCTTTAAATCTCGTACGTATAGCTTAATGTTCATGAATAATTTAAGCAAATATTAAATTCGGATATGCATTAAAATCGTGTTATTTTGATAGTCTTGTACATTAAAATAGAACGAAAAAAATCAATTTTTGATTTTTAATTTGTAATAGTGCGGAAAAGTTGCCTTTTGGTGTAGATAATATGAATTATAAATATGAAAAGTATTGGAGCAGGCCTTGAGGGGCCGCAAGGAGGTTAAAGTTTCAAAAAATAGAAATGTTTGCTACATTTTAAAGTGTGTTTTTTACGAAACAATCAACTTTTGATTTTTAATTTGTAATAGCGCGGAAAAGTTGCCTTTTGGTATAGATAAGATAAATAAAAAATATTGGAGTGCATCTTGGGGTGTGCAAGGACGTTAAAATTTCATAAAAATAGACTTTTTGCAACTTTTTAAGGATTTTTGCGTGCTTCGATTATGAAATAAAAAGCTTTAGTTCCCATAATAGAGCAAATAAGGTCAAGAGCTTCTATTCCCGTTGCTTTTAGCAAAAGAATTTCACTAATGATAAAAGCTTATCATGCTAAATACAGGAATTTATTAAAGTCTAAAAGCAGAAAATGTTCAGATAAGTTTGATTTCAATCTCACAGAATTTAGAGAAGAAGCTAAACGGTTATTTGATATTGCTGACTTGTAAAAAAGAAAAAAAAATTGCCAGTTATGGAACAAAAGTTTCTAAATGATCAACGCTCTAACAAGAAAATTGTTATAGATAATATTGATATTACTACCACAAGCGTTTTGAGGAAAAAAGAAGTAGGAAAGAGTAAAATAACTACACAGAATAATTACGTTTAATCAAGAAGGGATAAAAATTGCTTGTGTATCAGAAACGATTACTGGTGACAATGGCAACGCTGAAGAACAACAGTGTTCTTTACCAAAAGAGGCAAACCAACCAGATCCATCAAATAGACAAGAAGAGGTAAAACTACCAGTTACCTGCGTGGTTTAATGTTAAGTTAAAACCTTCATGTACTTATGGTTCCAAACATCTTTTTAACCTTATCTCATATTCAAGCTATCTCTCTGACGATCACAAGAACGTTATAGACCAGATTATTCAAAGAAATGGGTACTTTGCTGCTTCAAAAAATATCCTTTTGTCCATGTTAAGTGTCCAAAGAGAACTTGGTTGACGACATGTTTTAAAAGCAAGAACAGAAATAAAGACAGAGTTAGGAAGCTTAAAGTTCCAAAGATAAACTTCGAAGCAAATGATTACATCGACATGATCTGTGGCTTGAAAATGTCGTAACTGAACCTCTTGTTAAAACATGTTTCCAGTGACTCTCTGAAAGACATTATATGGAAGGCATCTGAAATTGAATCAAATGGTATAGGGGATTCAGTTATCGACATTCCCCGGCTTCCTTGTGTCATGCATGCAGTGCAAAGAGCTGTGAAACTGGTGGCCGAATCGTTTCAAAATGTCTGTGGTTCAATCGGAAGAGAAAATCACGCGTGAATGTGCCAAAATTTAATTAAAAAAGCAGTTTAATGTGGCAATTAAGTAGAAACAAACATTTTGCAGCTGTAATATTTGTAATCATTAATGATACAAAAGTAAGAAACACAAAAGTTGATAAAATTTTTTTATTATTATGTTTTGTAATTAATAATTTTTTTCCAGTTGTAATGCTTATATATGTATTGAAAATCATCTTTTGTAACATTATATGAACGAAAAGTTCATAAAAATATTTTATCAAAGTTTATAATTTTTTCAAATTTTTTACAAACTTTAAGCTCTTTGCGACACTCGAGATGTTGTTGTATTGCAACCAAATTTTCTTTTATTCTTTTTGAACCTAAAAGCTAACTTTCCCCCACTATTACTAAACTAAAATCTAAGAAATATTTTAAAGCCCCATTTTAAAAATTTCCATTTTTTCAATTTTATTACAAATTTCAAGCTCTTTACGGCACCTCAAAATAATATATATCAACCAAATTTTTTAAAATTGTTTTTGAACCTAAAAGGCAGCTTTTTCTCACTATTACCAAACAAAAATTTTTAAAAAAAATTTAAGGCTATTTTCGCGTCACTCTACTATATATGTTCTATTTATTGGGCATATGAACCATCCTAATAAAATAAATTCCAATTATTGTGCTCTTAAAATTTTAACCGTAGCGGTCATCTATTTTCTAACTTCCATGTTTGTGTAATATTTTCATTTTCTATTTCCATATGTTAATCACACAGATATAAAGCATAAGTAATGAAAAAAAGCACGCGATTAAATATTTTATAAAATAATGAAAAGGCTTGAATTTCAGTTTAATTAAAATCAAATAAAAATTTCAAAAAAATCGTCCCAAAATACACATTCTCATTCTCCAAAGTATATCTGTGTGAAATTTGCTAACTCTAAATCTACTTATCAGACCTGCAGAGATCGAAAGACCTATAGAGATCGAACACTTCGATTAGAGGAAGTGTTAATTGTTATTTTTTGTTGATAAAACAAAGGAGTGCGACATGAAAACATTATATACTATGAGCATTAAGCAAAATATGTGCGGAAAGTCTGTAACATCTGTTTATGGTTTAACACGTCATTTGATTTTAAAAATCTTCGTAAAATCTAATATTTCTATATTTTCAGAAAGGGCTCACTTTAAAAAAATACCTTTTATGAGACCAATTTTCCTTGTAAATTCACAAATATAAAAAATTAACGTCAAATATATGAAAGTAATTTGTTCCTTAAGGCATACTTTTCGCAATTTAAAATATTAAAGATTATGAGAATGAATCAGCTATTCATTGCATACTCCCTTTCGAAGTTGAGGAGCGATGCATTGTACACCATTCTCCATCTTTTCTTACTCCAGTACATTTCCATCATGATAAGAGTGAATAATTAATCTTATGGTGTCCGGAATGAAGGATGTGATATTAAGTATTCCTTCTAATAGATATATGAATTATAAATACTGGATATCCATACATTTCCGTCGAAAAATATGCTCTTACATTTTAGATACTAGATATTTTATAAAGAACACGTTTCAGCTGTTATCATTTGAATTTAAACATAAGCAAAAGAGTCAATTCGTGCTCACGTGGTTATACATCAACTACGTTTCTTCAATAGAAGGAATTTCAGCACAATTGATACTTATCGCGCTAATTTAGTATTTAAAACCATTGAGCATTTTGTAAAAGGGAAGTGACATTAGAGTACATCACGTGGGAGCATATATTCAAATGTTGAATGCTAGAAGAGTTAGATTGTCCTCTAATTGCGAGGTCACTTAAATTGTATATACTAAAAGCTCTCGTTCCTTAAATCGAACATTGTAATGATCATTTCATTGATGTAATGTATGTATAATGATTATACAACTTTTTAACTTAAATAGCCTATTCAATAATTTTAGAGGTTTCTTACTAACTGGGCATGATAAAAGCTACAAATTAGTTTAGGTTTTTTTATGTATATAATTCTAGAATTGCGTTATCTCTAAAAATCTAATTTTGACTTTTTAGCGATTACTTGCTAATAATAACAATCGAAAAATTCGCTTTGTATGCTTTTAGATGCAAGGCATTTATTTTCTCTGAACTCATCACTTTTTGAAATTTCTTTTAATTATAGTAATGTTAATACGCGAATAAATAAATATATTAAATAGTGGCATTGAGAAGGAATGAGAGCATGATTAAAAATAAAAGTAACAACAAAAACTTATATAACATTTTTCTTTGATGTAATTGTCGGCTGGCCGATAAATGCATACAATTATTAAAAATATGTGTATTGTCTTCGCTAAATGTTAATGAAAATTTTCAAATTGTTACTTTTGTGTATAGGTTCATAACTTAGACAAGATAATCGATGACTTTTTAAAAATAATTCTTATCCTATACGGATTTTAACCAAAACATTGATTAACATTAACAATTTTGAAGTAAAGACCATTATATATATATATATGGGTCTTTTTAGACTTCATAAAAAATAGGACTACTGACTTTGAACTGGAGCATTTTCAAAACCATAACTTTAATAATATAAATATCTACATTCTAGAAGACAATGTTAACGAATTAAACAAAAGATTAGATCTGGAAAACATTTATATTTGCAACCAGAAAACTTTATTTCCTTGTGGTCTCAATAGTAAATTAAATGGGGAAGGTTGTGCAGATTTAAACAATAAATGCATTACAAATTTAACATAGTTCAAAATTTTCTAAATAAAGATAACTTTTTGAACCCCGCCGGCCGAAGATTCCCTGCGTGCTTGGTAGCTGACGTGCGTTAAATCTGTCGTGGTCACAAAGTCCTCCACGTCGAGAGTAATACCAGTGAGGGTACTGGATCAGGGGTGATCGTTCTCCGATTCAGGTCTAAATTGCGATCTGTGGTTGAGTGAATGAAAATGCGTGAATGAAGTCCGCCCCGTTAAAAAGGTTGTGACGTGTGTGTAGCTAAGTCATAATCTTGGCCCTAGATGGCGCTACTATAGAAACAACAGGCGCTCCCCCTCAGGCTTAAATCGGCTGTCTTCGAACAGCGGGCTTGTCCATGGCAAGTGTCATAAGAAACAACAACAACAAATGTAAGCTTAACATTGGAAAAAAACGATTTACTTTTTAATAATAAAAATAATGTTCACAAAGAATTCTGTCCGATTCAATTCTTGGATATTTACTTCGAATATCTAAAATTACTCAAAATTATACATAATAATAATATATATTTTCCTCTATTAGATAAAACAAATGTTTCAATAGCGTTTAGTTACACTTCAACTTTAAAGAAAAAAATTTGTAATTATAATTACTAAAGCAAAAATTTAGATAAAATAAATATAACAGATTGTTACTGTAACAAAGAAAACTATAAAGATTTTATAGATGTAGATAAAGGTCATATTATTACAGGTAATTTAAAAATTATTGAATCCAACTCTTTAAGAGATTTAATGGGAAGAAGAACAAAATTTAGATTAAGAGAAGAAATAAACCATAAATTTTTTTTTGATTTCTATTGGTAATGATGTGGATGTTTTTATTGCTAAATTATCTAGAAAATACCATTGGCCTGCGGAAGGTTTCAGAGAATGGAAAGTGAGAATTTTAAAGGAAATTAAAATAAAAATGAATACTGATTTTGACAGATCTAAAGAACGTGGGATTTTAGCAAAACATTAAAAAACGAAATAAAAAATTTAAAAGAAAAATTTGTTATTACAGTAATAGATAAATCAGCAAATAATTTCTGTTTAATTTGTAAATATTATTATAAAGAATTTTTAATTAATGAATATAACTCTAACGCAACTTATATGTTAAACACCGGGAAAAAGGAATTAGATAAAAAAATGCTAGCTTTCGCAAAAAAAACAAACAAACCAAAATTAAGATTTGTTCTCTAAACCATCCTTATTTATTTCCAACAGTTAAATTTCATAAAAATCCATTAAAATTCAGATTCGTGACCTGTAGCACTGGCAGTTATAAATACTATACGGGTAAACATTTCTTTAAACACCTAAAAATTAGCCTGGACGAAATAAAAGATGAAGACAACTTTATTATTTCTAGTAAAAAAGAAGTACTGGATTTTCTTAAAGACATTAATAAACAACATTAATAAACTTGATACTTTTGATTTCGAATATTTATACACCAATCTACCTCATGAAAAATTAATAAAGGTTTGCACTTTTATATATGACGAATATTTAAACGAAAATGTCATTCCTAAAAATAACTGGCTTGAGTTATGTGATTTTAATATTACTGAAAATTACATTTTTAATGGTATTAATTTTTATAAACAAGTTAAGGGCATTCCAATGGGAGCAGCTTTCTCAAGTGCTTTAGCTAATATTTTCATACATTAATATGAGAAAAAAATAATTAAATATAATTTAATAAACGGATGGAGGTATATTGATGACCTACTTTTGATAAACTTCGACAATACTAATATTGTTACTAATTGCTATCCAAAAAATATAATTCTAACAGAAACAAATAAAAATCAACTTGAGGCTACCTTTCTGGATTTAAAAATCGAAATTTCTAATGATAAAACAATAGTTGGTATCTACGATAAAAGGGATGAATTCAACTTTAAAGTAACAAAACTATGTAACTACCATTCCAATTTAAACTCTAAAAGTTTCAAAAATCTAATTTTCTCACAAGTTAACAGGATCAAAAGGGTTTGCAATAATACAAATTTCTATATTGAAGCACCAAATAACCTCATTAAAAATTTAATTAAAAATGAATTTCCTAGAAATTACTGTAATAGCAATTTTTTCATTAAACAAGGTATGGTTTGGGATTAATCCTTTACCGAAAATAAAAAGAGAACTTTCCTTGCATATTAGATCACTCAATAGATGGCGCTGGGTGCTTACTATTATTTTTTACCTAAATTACCGTTAGCTTTGTGTTTTTAAAAAGCGGGGATCACAATCGATAGCTTAAAATTTCCTTGCCTGCTGCTGGTATGTTCTTTCCTTTTTGTTTTTCTTTAATTGTTTAAGTGTTATTTTATGGTATTTTTATTTTTATTACTATTTTTGTTATTGTATTTTTACTTATTAGTGGTCATTTTCTTCTAATTTGTTGTTTTCTATTTTCCTTTCCGTTAAAATGGTACATCTCTTGGGCCTAATTTCAGGGGATTTTCGGGTCACGAGGAATCATTATTAGACTTTCTTGTCTGCATTCCTTCAAAGAAAAAAATCCCTTTTTTAATCCCTGCCTGAGGGTGACCCTTGAAAAAGTCTTCAGGCTGCATTCTTTTTTATTTGGTTTAATTTTTATTTGGTTTTCCTATTAACTTAATTTTAATACTTTTGTCTCATTTCATCTGTGTTTTAGAAGTAGCTGCATTTGCGCTCTCTAAATACTATGAAGTTTTTTCCTGTTCCTTTTTTGGTTTTAGTTTGAATAGGAAATAATTTTTAGTTGCGATTCCGAAACTATTCTGTTTCGTTTTCGTTTTGAAACTATGTGTGTGTGTGAGAGTGTGTGTGTGTGTGAACATTAAAGAGACTTTCGATTTTTTGACGTCGGTTTATTTCATCCCAGAGAAACACGCATTATTTACAAGCAGGAGCGACGAATATACATACAACACAGAACAATTCAAAGCAAAAAGAGAAAAATGAAAGCCAACTGAACACTTTATACCTGGTCTTATATAACATGCGATTTCTGCCACGTGTCGATTATGATTGGAATTTCGCACACGTGGTGACCTTGACTAAAGAAACAGAGGGATCTCTTCACTCGGCACGTAGAACCCGATGACGCAGTTATTTTTGCGAAGCTTCAGTTGAATTAAAGAAAAAAGTGGAATAGTATCATGAAATAAGAGAATATTTTAGAAAGACATTGACATAGGCTGAAGTAGGCTAAAAAAATTAGAAAATTAATTAGGTTTAAATTAAATTTTAAAATATCATTACATCATATTATATATATATATATATATATATATATATATGTGTGTGTGTGTGTGTGTGTGTGTGTGTGTGTATTTTGATGCAATATAATTTATGCGTCGACAAAAATTTTTTAAAGTATATCTACAAGCACATAAAGCATGCATGTTAGTGCCATTATTTTCCCAGTATCATATTTTATTTTTATTTTTACATTATACCGTATTTTTCTTTACTGTTATAAATGTTCTTTTTTTTAATTATTATATTTTTATCTTTCAACATTTAATATAACATCATTATTATTATATTTCTATCTTTCATAGATAACATTTCTATCATTCATCAAGTGCTACAGAATTAAAAGTGGCATTTGTACCATGAATCTCTAATAAAGCATAATCTATTTTGCTCTTCCCTTTACAAACAAACCCTTGCATCTAAAAAACCGTATAACTGGCGAATCTTCTGATCAAAAATCCACCCGATAGAAGAACATCAGGGACAGCCCAACCATCGCACGCAACCTTGATCCGGCACGACTTTCCCTTCTCCCGCCTGTGACAGAAAACAATTAGCATTAAATTATCGATTTTTCGAAAAGCCGCGGCTTGTCTAATGACGAACGCTTATTAAGGTAAAATGTTGGCCACGATTCCACCACAAGAGGACGATTAAGACGGCCTCTTAATAGTGCGTGACTGCGTGCCTGCAAAAGAAGGGTGGAGGTTTGCCTTGTTTCATCCGTTAATGAGTCGACCGGGCTTTATGTGGAGGAGGAAGATCTCGCCATCAGTGAGGACCGATTTTTAGATCAATTAGGCAGGGGATGGTTAGTAGTATACTTGTTATGTGGTTCGTAATTGCGAGGCAATGGGCGATTGTGCGACTAGATGATGTCTTTATGAAACGGAAAGTTAAATGCCCAGCTGTTTTACTGGAGTGATGGATGGTAGATAATACCGTTGGTTTCGCAGAAAAAGGTGGTTGGAGCGCTAACTAGTTCTGGAGAAATGAAGTGGTGAGAAGTTATGTATCGGATCGTTATGTCACGCCACGAGTGATCGGTGCCTTTGCTAAAAGTCAGCGGTTATCGGCCTTTTAGTGATCGGAATCCAGCATCAAGCGTCCGCTTTAATCCTATCTTTTTTCTAATGAATTGCCTTTTGCTTTATATTTATTAAGATTCAAATATAATGCAGCAATTTATATAATATCAAATTAGGTATAGTTACATAAATAAACTATAGTATATAAATATTTATATATATAATATAAACTATTAATATTAGTAAAAATTAAATTAAGCATAATAAATTATATGATAAACAGTACATTTTACGACATTTTTCATTCATGTATTAAATAAAATTTATTGAAATAAACCTTAAGTTATACTTAAAAGCAAATTAAATAAATTAAAAGATCCATAGATAATTTTAGGATTACTATTTTTAATTTAGAACAGTTGTTAAAAAGTGAAACAAGGGAAAGATTATTTAAATAAAGAGCAATTGAACAAGTACAGATAGTGCTGAAAGGTACAAATTCAAAAATTTCCCAGATTAAATGTTTTTTCTTCTAAATACTGTAATATGGTAGCGTTGGTTTATTCCAAAGAAACAGGCCGATTTTTAAACCGAATTGGTTTATTTCTTTTTTGACACATAGGGACGATCACTACATTACACAACTCTACAAAGACTAACATTTAAACATGAAATATTTTAAATTTTAATAAGCTATTCCTTCCGGTGTTCCTTTTTTCCGCACACCTCCTCATTCCGCTCCACGCTTCTTTTTTCATGTTGCCACTCAGCACTAAAATTATTTTCACCTCTTCTTCATTGTATGTCTCGCTAGACAAAATTAATTTTTTAATGTCCGGAACTTTACTAGAAGAATCAACTTCCAATCCTAATTCCTCGCAAACCTCTATTAAATCTAACTTCCTAGCTTTTGCCAAATACGCCATGATTTCGAGAGAGACAAGATCAGAATACTTTTCAAAAAGAGATTATAAGACGAGTAAAAAGGAGCTTATTTTTCGATAATAGATTTAACTAAAAGTAGTTATCGATTTTACACTACCAACAGGCAAAAAATGTATACTTAAATTATAACTAATGCATACATATGGCACCTTCATATTCTATTTTTCAAAAGTTGTTTCATGTAATTAAAATATTTACTTAACTACATCACCAGAATAATCAAAGCATAAAAACAAAACGCTTTTCAATCTAAATTCAATAAAATACACTTAAAGTTCAAGTTTATCTCATTAAAATTTCTCTTCAAAAATTTACGAAAGAAATAAATTTCATTTACCTTCAATTTAAGATAAACATAAATCTTCAAAATAAATGCAAGACATATGTGTGTTCAAAAATAAAAAACAAACAAATTCTCAATTTCACCCCTAACTCGAAACTAATAATAATTGCTTATTTTTGTATAAAACAAAAGAAAATTATTCAATATGTTTCAATCTAATATATCACTTTTCAATTATAAGAATATCATGGAAACAAAACCATTACACATACACACATATATATATCTTTAGAATAACTTCGATTCGAAAACAAAATATTCCAAAACAAAAATCAGAATAAAATAATTTCAGTAGTATTCTCAATTGACAGAGAAACACAAATTTTACCAAGTAACTCATAAAAACAAATTATTATGCGATCCGGTCTGCTAAATAATTTATACATTTAACCTTGAGAACTTCGGAACAAAACGAGTCAGCTTTCGTAACGGACGATTTGTTTTTCTTTCAAATTATACTGTAGGCATATTTTTCACCTTTAAAGAACACAGTAACAGTAAGAAATTTATATTATATCAGTTTTTCTTACTACTAATTTTTACTTTGATACCAAAACAAAACTTAAGAGTAATCATTCAAATTCTCAAAATATAATTATCATTCGGTATACTTCTTTTAAACACAAAATAACTCAAAAATATCAAAATTCACACCAAGAACACAAATTCTAAAAATAATATTTCGTTAACTCAATGAAATAAAATTTTCTCAAATGCAAATCAAAATACTTTTTATATCTAATTCAATGAAAATTCAATTTCTATCATCAATTCAACCAAATAACGGTTAACTTTCATTTCATATACGACTTTTGTTTTCAAAAATCAGAGCATCAATTCTAAAATGAAATATTCGAATGCAAAGTTTAATACAAAATATGAATCAGAACAATTTCAACTAGAACAAAATAAAACCAATACTCATTTTCAAAAACGAAAGCATAAATTCTAAAAACGAAGTACTCTAATGCAATATTTAGTACAAAATATGTATAAGAGTAATTTCACTTAGAATACAAATAAATCAAATATTAGAACTTTCTTTTTCAAAATTGACAAATTTTATGACTTTTTTTTTATTTAAACGCATCAACGAAATAGTAGGGATAAGAGAGTGCCTTTGGAAATCGTAATCCAGCTATTAATACTAATAGTGAATGCATGAATTTCCAAAAAATTACATTTTAACCACATTTTAATACAGAAACTGAGATCGAAATTAATTCAGACACTTTCAGATAGAAAAGGTACTTACCCCTATATCATCTTTTTGTTAGTGGCCTCAGGCACTTCTGTTTTTCGCATAGCTCCCGTAGCTGCCAACCAAAAAGGCTGTAATGGTAGCGTTGGATTATTCCAAAGAAACAGGCCGATTTTTAAACCGAATCGGTTTATTTCTTTTTTGACACATAGGGACGATCACTACATTACACAACTTTACAAAGACTAACATTTAAACATGAAACATTTTACATTTTAATTAGCTATTACTTCCGGTGTTCCTTTTTTCTGCACACCTCCTCGTTCCGCTCCACGCTTCTCTTTTCACGTTGCCACTCGGCACCAACTAAATTTAGTTTCTGTCGCCATCTCACCAAAGTGTCAAGTCTTTCAGTACTTTACAATACACATAACAAATTTCAATTCATTTTTCAGAAAGAAAAAAAAAATAGCCTCGTAAAATTAAGCGAAATATATTTAAAATACAAATCTTTAATACATAGAAAACTATTTTTTTTTTGTATTCAATAATAAATTGTAGAGAAATTTATAAATTTGTTTTAAAAACAACTAACTGGACAGTGGGATAAAGTTTCTTTTTCTCCATGCTCCCGAAACTAGGTGATGAGAACTTTTCAGTTTGATCGTTATTGTCATTGTTAAAAAAATGATAATCAGCCTGTCAAAATTAAGATCCAAATATTTAAAAAAAATTATGAGAATTTACTTAAAAATATAATTTTAATGTTGTTAAATACATAATATTAATATAATGTGATAAAATTACGTTATTTATGTTTCTAAACTGAAGGCAAATTCGAATTATGTGGTTCCACAACAAGTACCATTTTTCACAAATTAATCGATTGCGAAAATCAAGATGATGTTAGTTATAAAACTGCATTATGTAGAAAATCTTTTCAGCTACTGGTATTACGTGGCATTTTATATGACATATTATTAATATACTAGTAACATTAACATATCTTAATAGATATACATATAGACTATAAAATGATTAAAAAATATTTCATGAAAAAAAATTGTTTAAATAATCCCTTTAGGTACATCTATCGCCAAATTTTGCTGCTAATCATTACTTTCAAAATGTTGCTTGTTAAAATCCCTACCATTTAGCCAAGAACATCAAAATTACAGTTCTTTTGAAAATAAGAATTCATATCCAAAATATAGGTGCCAGTAAATGCAATGGCGGTATATATGAGTGTAAATAACTATGCATTGGGTAAGTGAAGAAATCGTAAGGTTTTAGTGGATGTAAACTATTTCTGATATTCTTTTTCTTGATGATGATGATGAAATAATCGAATATATATTTAAAAATAAGAAGAAGCTGAAGAAAGAGAGAATGCAAGTAAAGACAGCACATAATCAAGAACTTTAAATGGAAAGTAGCAAACAAAGAAGAGCAAACTACCGCGAATTTGTTAAACAATGCTCATCTTATGATGCTATGCAGCTATACAGTAAATACCGCGAATTTTTGAAATTCCAGCAAAACAGTTTGTCTTTAATGCATTTGTGATCAATTTGTTAAATTTGTCGTTTGCAAATTCAACAGGGACAGTATTAAATATTATTATTAGAAATTTTTGTCTGTATTCTTCGTAATCTTTGTTTTTTTAATGTTGATTAATATTTGTAATGTTTGCCACAGTGTCATTTTTTAATAGAAAGTAATAATAACATAAAGTGTAAAATTCTATAGTTTCGCATTTCCCTTTATATTTTCGTTGTTGAATTTTCTACTCAACAAAATTTCTCCATGTAAAGAAACTTCTTAAATCCTTTGCAATCAATGGTGTAAACTAATAGCCTGTATGTGGTAGCGCAGAATAAAATAAAATTTTGTTTTCGGTTGCGCAGTTTCTTAATTGTAATGAGGAATAATATTATTATATTAAATTATATTAATTATATTAATTAATATTATATTAAATATAATTAATAATATTATAAATATTATATATACTTACGAAAATTTCAGAATTCGGAAAAATTTTCCTACTTTTTATAGTCAATAAATTAAAATTTATCAGTTGTGTCTGGAAATGCATGGAATTAATAAAATTCTCTCGTCATTTTATGTGACTATTCATAACGCTTATTAAGTAATCAAAATCCACTGGAATTTAATTTCTCAGTCATATCGTGCAGTTTGTATATTATAAAATTCATTTCATCTCATTTTCTATACAACAAATTCTACAACATTTTTGAGCCCAGTTTTAATCATTGCTCTGTAGTATCTTTATTACGCCGTAGAGAAGAGCAAAAAGAATAACTGACCATCTCAGGAGTCCAGAGTAGTCCCATCGCACCCTAGGGATTTCCATTTACGATGTCTGCTCGGAGGGGTTGGCCGGCCTTTAATGCTGCACGCAGGCGTGTCTGATTGGTTGCGGAACCATTCTCGACGTCTGGTCTCTTATGGGATACTGAAAATGTACACTAGGAAGTAATGAAAGCAATCATGCTTATGGACTCTTCCTTACATCAAGCTTGCATGAAATTCTAATGGAAAGTTGTCTTGGAGGGACTCTCCAAAGCGCAGTGATCAAATTAATCTTTCAATCAGTTGATGTATTAAGATGCTATCAAATAAATTGATTTTTGGTATGCTTTTTCAAATTTTGAGATTTGTAGTAATATCATTGAAAAATACAAGAATACATAATCCGTTGAAAGATTATACTGATATGAGAATTGTTACTTTGACCTATCAACAATTAATCATGGATTTTTAAGGCAATTAATAAATTAATAAATGATAATACGGTAAGCGAAGATGGTAATATAAATATCTTCCATAGTTTTTACGACAATAGTATTTCTTTAATATTCTAATCTTTTTTAGACGCACTAAGGCAGCATCAATATTTTATTAATAATAATTTTAAAAAAGTGCTTAAAGAAATATAAAGAAATGAATTCAACTATAAAGCGCATAAAAAGGATACGCCTGCTTCTGATAGCTTTTCGTCTAAAAAAAACATTTGTAGATGTCACACACTTCTTTTTTTTTCAGTTTGAATTTCCATTAATCTATTGAAAGATGATATTAGTTACAAGAATTGTTAGTTGACCGATCAGCAATTAATCATGAACTTTTATGGTAATTTTATTATTTATTCTGGAAATGCAATTAATAAATATTAATGCTAATAATATAAATCTCTTGCTTAATTTTATGACAACCATAGTTTTTAATATTCTTATCTTTTTTTTAGACATCTTAAGATAGCATCCATATTTTATTAATAATAATTTTTAAAAGATGATTAAAGAAGTACAAAGAAATGAATTCAACTATGTAGCGCATAGAAAAGATATACATGCTATTGTTAACTTTTCGTCCAACAAATCGTTTTCAAATGTAACATATTATACTTCTTTTTTTTTCTTTTGATTTCTCGTCTATTAATCCTAGTAATTGTTTGATATAGAATTTCAACCGTTCTATGGCGGAGTCAAGAAATGGCTGTTTATAATTATAAATTGTATGTTATATAAACTATACCAGATCATAAATTTTATGTTATATAAACTATACCAGATCATAAATTTTATAAGCGTTTGATTGCATATAACTTATTCTTTATTTTCTTTTTGCGTATGTTTATTTTGGGCCTGTCCCTTTTTCTTTGTTTCTTGTTCAAAATGTTTGTTTTATTATGTATTTAATTTTAGAAAATTTTATTTTGCTTGTGTTTTTCTCCTTTCCACGCTATATATATATATATATATATATATATATATATAAGTTTATTTATTTAATGAGAACATTGGGACTAAGTATTGACTTCTGTTATACTTGTGGCACTCAAAGAATTTTTTGTTTAGAATTTAAAAAAAGTACAGTTCAACAAATATTTAATTTCGTCGCTTCTTCTTTCTTTTTCTAAGAGGTGCTCGTTATGCTAACGTTAAAATATTCTGTTAACGTTTTCGTTGGCCATTTTTACAAAGTCCAAACTTTAAGCAGCTGATAATTCACTTGAATGTGCTACATAAATTGTATTTAATATATGCTAAATCTTGATAACATTTCTCTTGATTCCTTTTATTGAATTTTTAGCTGTTTTAAAAGAAATCTTTAAAGTACAAGTAAGCTCATATGACGATTCTTTGGTGCTAATGAGAATTTTAATTAGAATATATGGCAACTTTTGTTAAGATTAGACAGTATACCCTTCATTTTATTAATTAGCATTATCAGTTTTATTAGCTAAATCTTACTGATCTGTGCAGAACCTATAACTACTACTTTTTGAGAATTTTATTTTTGTCTATTGTATGTTCCCTGTCACACTGCTCTATTTCTCATTTATTCTAAATAAATGCCATAAATAAATCACAAACCTTTTCAGAATTTGGAATGATATATATTATGAATATTGTATATCTTCATTTATCGAATTTTCATTTAACATTTTTTTTTCTATTTGGTTGAGGTTTCTGTAGAAATTTGAATTTAAACAATTTCTACATGCTACATTCTCCCCATATAAAAGATAATTTCTCTGTAATAAAATTTTTCCGATTAAATGTTTTTCAACGTTTTGTTGTTATTATTTTTTCATTCGATCTAGTTCCAATAGTTCATCGAAATGAATGACTGCTGTGAAAAACAACATCTGAAAAATCAAGAAGGTAAGAGGTGCCTTATTTTCTCCACTTTGCAGAAGACATTGTGATTGTGATCCTGACGTATTGCAAAGTGTTACGAATTGTAATAAGAACCGCTTCTACATCAGGGATTTACTACAGTTAAATTATATAATATTTAAAATTTTTAAAATCAAGCGAATTTTCGAAAAATAAAATGACATAAAAAGAATAAAATGGAAGAATATTAATATTTAACCTCATAATTTTATCCTTAAATATTAATATTTAATTCTAAAAAACTCAAAAATGACTATGGAGAAATATGATACCACATCTTCTGTCATGGAGAAGATATAATTTAAGAAATTATGGATAGTTTGTGTCTGTCTAAAATGATTAACAACCTGCAACCGGCACCTGCAGCTTAATTCCAACCAAATGCAAGAACAAGTAACCAATCTAAAGTAAGAAAAAGTTTGAAAACGAAACGAAAATGAAAACGAAAACAAAACAGTTTCGAAATCATTTTGGTAAAAATTTCATAGTATTTAGAGAGCGCAAATGCAGCTACTTCTAAAACACAGATGAACTGATGCAAAAGTATAAAAATCAAGTTAATAGGAAAAACAAAAAACCAAATAAAAAAATATAAAAAAGAATCCGGCCTGAAGACTTTTTCAAGGGTCACCCTCAGCCCTCAGGCAGGGATTCAAAAAAAGGGATTTTTTCTGTTAAGGAAATTCAGACAATTAAGTCTAATAATGATTCCTTCGTGACCCGAAAATCCACTGAAATTAGGCCCAAGAGATATACCATTTTAACAGAAAGGAAAAACACAAAACGACAAATTAGAAGAAAAACCACTAATAAGTAAAAATACAATAACAAAAAAAAAACAATAAAAACCAAAATACCATAAAATAACACTAAAGTAAAAAACGGAAAGGCAAGAACATACCATCAACAGTCAAAGAAATTTAAGCTACCGATTGTGATTCCCGCTTATTAAAAACACAAAACTAACGGTAATTTAGGTAAAAATTGTAAGCTCCCAGCGCCACCTATTGAGTGATATAATATGCAAGGAAAGTTCTATTTTTTATTTAAGCCAAAGGATTCATCCCAAACCATACC